>CM035160.1:83861313-84126392 GCA_020205615.1 Panax quinquefolius | reverse complement strand
CATCAATGCACTACGGGCCAATGAGAACTTTTACCACATCATTTGTAACATTACGGTACTTGATTACGAAATAATCCTGGTCGTAATCATACCAAGTCCATCTATGCACTCTGTGCCATAAACGATTTTCAACAAAATATAAACATGAGGATGATGACAATGATATAAGAATTCAATAAAACAAGTTCAAGAATTATTTTATCCAGAATTATTAACGTCCAAATTGTCAACACGATACATTTTGTAGAGTAAAATTCAAGGAATGATCGGAAGAATATTTCCATGAAAATCTTTGGATGAAGCGCAAATATCAAGGATATTCTACTAATTTCATGGAGTATAGAAAGTCAAACTTTAACCAACCGAGTATAATAAAGAATGGAATAACAAAAGAAATCACATGCGGTAATTTCAAGATGTATGTGCAGTTATTCCAATGTAATAATAATAATCGGAACCGAATTGTGCAAAAATTTGCATACACCGAATGTTCCAACAGAATAATAAAAAGCGGAACCGGTCCGATGTAAAACACAAAGACAAGATGTTCCAATGAATAATAATAAGACGAAACCGTGTCCAGGTGTAAAACACATGTGAGATAGGATGTTCCAACGGAATAATAATAAAGACCGGAACCGAAGTCCGTAAAAAACATGCATGACGTGATGTTCCAACCGAATAATGAAGAATGTCACCAAGTATAGGGTGAAGCGCATATACAAAAGTTAATCCAATGTAATAATAAGAAATGAAATAACAACAGATTCTCTTCATGAATAAGAAAGAATAACAATCTCTTTTAGTAAAAGGAACCTAATATAAAAGTAGTTAAGTAGCGAGAATACTTTTCTTCTATCTCTATAGTCTCTCTATAGTTTCTCTCTGCAGTTCAAAGTGAATTCGTAAGAAAATAATGAAGGAATGAGCTTCTATTTATAGGAAAATGGAATGCATAGTAACTAATCCATGAAGCGGTCCGTAATGATTTACTTTAATTTGACTATCCATATTTAAAGCAAAATCTTTTAAATAAAATATAATATATTCTATTTATAATCTAATAAAACGTAATAACTTTATAAAAGATTTTACTATGCAAATACTATGGAGGCACTATGCAAACACTATGAATAATAAAATATAATATATTCTAATTATTATCTAATAAAGCAGATATAGCTTTATAAAATTATTACGCTTTTATATAAAAAAGATTTTACTATGCAAAACATTATGTATAATTACGCAACATTATGCATAATAGAATATAATATATTCTATTTATAGAATAACTTTAGAAAAGTATTACATTTTATATAAAAAGATTTTTGTATTATTACATTAAGAATACCAACAAAATGAGTGACTTATCACGTAAGCATCAATAATCGATATCGTAAATCGTGCTACTACGCAACCACGCCAGACATCGCTTTACTTTTAACAAAGGTGTTTCAATGATTAACTGTAAAACTTTACCGTTATTTTCATAAAGTATTTTTGTCGCTTCTCAATCCGACAATAATTCCGCTATTAGGGTCCACCAATGATTCAGGTCATTGTACTAATATTCCCTGTTAAAACGAATATTCCCCCACCAATCGAATATTATATAACAACTTGCATGCATTTTGCAAAATTTATAAATATTACCCACAACTATTATATCAATTTCACTCCATAATATTCAAAATTTATATTTATAGAAAATTCATCTTTATTCAAAAGTTGGGGTTTTACAATCTCCCATTCTTATGAAATTTCGCCCGAAAATTAGGGTACGCACCTGTATGTCAAGAGGTAAGGATACCTTGATTTTATTTGATTCTAACTCCCAAGTCATTTCCTCAACATCGTGGTTTCTCCACAAAACTTTTACTCGAGGTATAACCTTGTGCGTCGAATATGTTCCTTCTTATCTAAGATTTGAACAGAACCTCTTCATACGTCAAATCTTCCGCTATTTCGTCCTAGGTTCAACTCAATAATGTGGTTTGGGTCTTCCACATATTTACGTAATATGGATAAGTGAAAACGTTATGAACACGAGACATACTTGGCGGTAAAAGCGAGTCTATAGGCCCGATTTCTACTCGATCAAGGATTAAAAATGGGCTAAATGAATCGAGGATCGAGCTTTCCTCTCTTTCTAAATCTCGTAACTCCTTTCCATGGAGCAACACGTAATAAACACATGATCTCCTATTGAAAGTAGTATGCACACAAGCCAATCATGTTTGATGATAAAGCATATACTTTGTAACAATCTTATTCATTTATTAATAAAAGTATTAATTTATTAAAGGCTTTTAATTATCTACATAATGTTGTTTTATAATATGTGATAAACCCATAGTTTTAAGCAATGCTTTTAGAATAATGATGATGATCATTCTAATGAGATCTAAATTCTTGAAAGCTTAAAACTAAAATAGTTCCCAATCATGGATTACTAAATTGGGGATTAGTGAATCCAGGATAGATTGGTACATACGTTGCTTGCTCATTGGATGAGGATGATTGATCTCATGATCATTTGTGTGGAGACACTAAAGCAAGTATATAGGTGCTTATTAGAGAATAAGTTCAATCGAACGTGGCTCGCTAAGGAATACCTAATGGAGTTTTATTTCATCGTCAATAGGAATTCTCAGTAGTGATGATAAGAAGACAAGTGATCCTCGACTTGAGATCATCATAGTATCTCGTGTATGATGAGTTATACTTTGACTTATTCCTTAAGACCCTTAGGGTATATCAAAGGGTATGCTTGGGTATAATAAGTTGTATATGGAGATAATGTATGATCAATAAAGAATCTACCACTTCTAATAAAAGAAGAAATGTCCTATGTGATTCGATAAATGACAACCCAAAGAGTCCTTGGCCATGCGTAATGAAATTAGAAAGGAGTTTCTAATTTGCATTATTTGGAGTTGTGCATTTAAGGATCAAATACATATAATTAAATAAAATAAGACTTGACAAAGAATTCCATGCCTTATATTTAATTGGGACATCAGATGGTGGAAGGATTGAATCAGTATCAAGTAACTATTTACTCAAAGGTTCTTTAATGATTAATGTTGAAATCTATATTATCTAGAAAGTCGATTTGATCGCTAGGGAGGCTTATCCCTATTGTAGAATAAATATTATTTAAATAAATTAATTGTTTAATTTATTTATTTAAATAAGATTAGAATTGTTCTAATTGATTTATTCACAACCGGTTTAATATGGAGAACCTAAAAGGTCACACCATAAAAGGAAGAATAATTATTTAAGAAGTTAATGGCATAATCGTAATAATATGTTAAGTATATTTAATTTAATCTATGGTGATAGAATAAATTAAATAGCTTAATATTTATTATTTAATATTTTAGAAATATTAAATATAAATTAATAAGAGGAGTCTTATTAATATTATTACAATTATTATTATTTTAATTTCTAAAAGAGTTTAGGAATTAATTTAATATAAGTACTCTCATTTATTCCTAATTGGATTGGGAAGGAAAATTAATTAAAAGAGTAATTATCCCTAATAAGATTAAGGAGCCTAATTAATTAAAAGAATTTAATTAATTAAATAAAACCCAATTCTTAAGCTCATAAGGAGGGTTGCTTCACATCAATAAATAAGAGGAGTCTTATTATGGGTGGTATGGGTTGTCGACTTTAAAAATTACGTAATAATTCCAAGTTGTTGGGAGTATGCCTTTTCTATAGAGATAGAAAACTAGGGTTTGAGCCAAATACCATCTTCTTCAATTTTTTCTTCCTGGTGGATCACCTCAGAGGCCAAACATTTGGGTGGCTAACGTTGATCGAAGGAAGGAACCAAATCCGGTGGATTCAAGATTGAACGCGAAAGGATTTGGAGGTGAACTTCAGACCGAGGAAGCTCGATCTTGAGGTATGATTTATTCTTTATCTTTTTCGTTTAATTAATAATTATGCATAAAGGATGATCCCGTATATGGTTTGTAAAATTTTTTAAACTCGATTTTACACGCTTCGCATTATTTTTGCAATTTGATCAAGCATATGAATATTACAAACCTAATAAAGGGCATCGAGCTAAACCTTTATGCAAATTATTAATTGTTCAAATTTAATATTTTATTGATATGTGTTTAGAACAATTTAATTGGGCATAATTTTATTATTATAAAATCTATTAATATATATATATATATATATATATATGCTTGAATAAAAAAAAAAAAAAAACGAACTGTGGCATCTCACGGTTTTGATTTGATAACAGTTTTTTAAAGAAAAGCAACATGGTCATGCGAATATTGGGTAGGCACGGTTTTAAAGGCAGCAGTATGGTTCATATATATATGATATATAAACTTTTGTTGCATGATTTTTTTTTTTGATGCAAAGGCTGGCTAAATAACCGGATTACATGCAACGAAAAAGTTAACAGGATATTGATTGCACGGAATTCAAGAAAAGGAACGATTTTATATATATATATATATATATATATATTATGGTTATATATATATAATATGTATTACGAATATATATATACATATATATATTCTTAATTATTATATAATTAAAATAAAAAGTTTATTTTAATTTTAAAATAAAAGGTTTATTTTAATATTAAAATATAAAGTTTTATTTTAATTTTAATAATTTTATAATTAAAATAAAAGGTTTATTTTAATCTTAAAATAAAAGGTTTATTTTAATATTAAAATAAAAGATTTATTTTAATTTTAAAATTAAACTTCATGCTAACTAATTAGAGTTGAATTGGATTCCATGATAACTAATTGGAGTTGAAATTGGATTTTATTTTTCCTAAAATAAAAGAGTTTATTTGTAAATAAGGGAAGTAAATCCATCTTTCCTTAAATAAAGGAGTTTGTTTAGATATGAAATAAGATTTCATATTATTCAAAAATAAAAGAGTTTATTTGTGAATGGAAAGAGAATCCTAATTTCCTTAAATAAAAGAGTTTATTTAAATATGGAATAAGATTTCATATTATTCAAAATAAAGGAGTTTATTTGTGAATAGGAGAAAGAATATCCGTGTTTCCTTTAATAAAAGATTTTTTTTACATGGAATTGGATTCCATAATTAATTAAAATAAATGAGTTTATTTTGATTAAAGTTTTTGATTAAAATAAAATAGTTTATTTTATTCAAAATAGGATAAATTAAAATAAAATAGTTTTATTTTGATTTAAATTTGGATTAAAATAAAGGAGTTTATTTTGATTCAAAATAGATTTTATACTAACTAAATTTGCCCATTAAATGATATCAATATATATATTAAATGTTTATTATTCATGAGATGAATGTTATTTATTGATGCATATGGTGACGTTGTATGATAATAAATGGGATTGATTATGACTATCGATTAATACTGATTGGATTTTATTTTAGTTGGATGCGTGAATGTATGGGTTTTATTAAATGGGTCTCAAGACCTCGCCTTCTCTAATTTTTCTTAATGTAAATTCTATCTCCTCCTATGACTTCCCTCGATTGCTGATCAAGGTTTCTATTTATTTTAAAATAGTTTTGTAATAGGAATAATTAGAATTAATTTTGAAAATTGGAGATCAAAGGAGCAAGGAGCCTTGAAGACCCCGTTTGTAATGGAGCCGGGTTTAAATGTAATAGTTATATTTAAATATTATTTCTTGCACCTCTGGGGTTTGACACTTGTTGGTTCACTTGGTGGCTCTAGTGAACCAAACTAGAATAAAAGTCCATAATCAATCCCGTGTAGAATATAGTATTCTATATGTGCATGCTTATACTATATATATTATATATTATGCAAACATGCTCATGTTAATTAATATGACGCGTATTTTATATATATATAAATGTATTTAGCTAAACAAGATGAGACAAATTTAATAATAAATCCCTCAAATTTTTTATATTAAGTCCTAAGCGCTCAAAGATATTTGGAATATCGAACGTCAGCTTTCTAGCATGATAAAATTAATAGAGTATTAAATATTTAATATGAGTTTGTTGTGTCACCAAACAAGGCAAGTATTAAGTATTTAAGATGTTAATTTATCATATTTGATGCTTATAAATAAAATTGAACAATATTGTTTTGTTGTGTCACCACAAGGATGATATTTTCTTTTGAATATATGGAGTGCTAGGTGGGACTTAACTTGGATAATTTTGATTCGGATGTACCACCCTTGATCAAAATAATCTAAGAGGCAAAATACAAAGGAGTTGCATAGTTGATGTAATTGACAAAAGTTGTCTACCTATTTATTTATATATAGTTTGTTGTGTCACCACAAGGCTATATACATTTGAAATGGGATCCTTATTCTCACTAGCAAATCTTTAATTAGATTTTCCGAACTATATAAGTGAGGTAATATAGTTTGAAGAAAATAGTGGGAGATACCAATTTAAAACAAGACCTAAATTATTTTGGTAATTAATAAAAGAATGTATGTTAATTACAAATTCATTTCTGTAATTTTACAATGTCTAAAATTACTATCATCACGAAGCATATTAAATGCTAAATTAACCAAACCAATTAAAGAGATTGGTTAAGGAATTTGAGAATAGTTCTCATAAATGAAAAGCTATCTTACGTCCTAATATCGCTTATATCCTAGAACGGTTGCGCATAATGCCTCCGAGGAAGACATTGCTACTTTTTAGAAAGTGGCAAGATGATGCACAAAGTTGGCTCAACGCATCATGTTAGCATCATGAGTAACGAGCTTGCCACAAAGATGAAACTATGGATGCTCCTACTATATTCCCGCACATCAAGTAGTTGATGGTGAGGAAAGTAGACCTGATAGATATCGAGATATCTAAGGAGCTCTTCCGATCTAGAATGGCAATGGCACTATAAGACAGAACAAAAGTTCTTAACATAATCAATTTGATTGATCAATTAAGATATTTGGTTTTGTCACGGATGGAGAGTTGAGCCAAGATTTGATCTTGCACTCACTCCTTGGGACTCCTTTCATTAATTGTTGTGAATTTTTTCATATGAACAAGCTAGATATCACTCACCGATTTGCTTAACATATTGAAAAATGTTGAGAGTCACTTTCCAACCAAGAAAGATCAAGTCTTCTACCGGTAGAGGCCAAAGGATCTTACGAAAGAAGAACGATTCAAAGAAGGTAAATAGAAAGGCATAAACAAAGGATAATAAGAACAAAAGCGATCACGGATAAAGAAGGAGTTTGCTTCCACCGCAATAGCTTAATAACCGGAAAGAAAGCTGCGAGAAGCATCTTGCGAGGCTAACCAAAGAAGCTTAGTGAAGTTTAGGATTCATAATACGCTTTTGTTCATGATTGAAATAAATTTTTCTTTAAGTCGAGGTTCTACTTGGGTATTGGATACTGACTTTGGTTATCATAAATATAGATTTATGAAGGGACCAAACAAAAGTAGAAAGCTAAACAAATATAAGTAATCCTATGTGTGAAGAAAATGAAGCAAAGGTTCAATGCATTAGCTATAGAAACTTATAGTTTAGCAATGCCTACGGGCAAATCTATTAAGTCAATAAGTTGTTATTGTATTCCGGTTCTTGTTAAAAATATTATTTCCATTTTATTGTTGGACAATAAAATTCTTTGGTATTATAATAAAGAACAATTGTTGTTCTATTTATAATAATAATGTTTTGTATAGAAATAGGAATATTACTTAATAAATTTTGTATACTTGACTTACATGAAAATAATTTTGCATATTGAACAAATTAGTATAAGAAAATGAGATGATCATTCAAAGAGTTGAATGTATGTATTTGTTGAAATACAAGTGTGAATTATTTGAAAGGTTCAAAGAATTGAGAAATGAAACAAATTGACAAAGTATTAAGATTCTTTTGATTAGATCGAGGGATAAATACTTGTGCAATAAGTTTCTAGATCATCTCAAATAGTTTTCTCATAATGGACACATCCCGATATGCAATAATTGATTGATGTATCTGAATGAAAAATCGTACCTTATTGGACATAGATGCGGTCCATAATGATTTTACCGACATCCAAAGATCTTACGGGATAATGTCCTAGAAATGGTCGCATATCTACAAAAATGGTAACCTCAAAATCCTATTTCAAGACTCCATAAAAGTTATGGACGGGAGGATTCCTAATCTTAAGTATGTTAAGATAAGGGTTCCAACTTATGTGAAAAGGTTTCAAAAGGATAAGCTTGGGACAAGATTTTTATAAGTGTCGATTTGTGGGACATCCTAAAGTAAGTTTAGGTATATGTTCTATAATTCTACTTAGCAAAAAGGTGTTTATTGCGAAACACGCTTCCTTCTAAAGATAAATGTGTTTATCATTAAAGGGCTAGTGGGAGGATAATAGATCTTGAAAAGTTCATGATCCATAAAACACTATAAGTCGAATAAGAGGAAACCGTAGATGACCTATTATACCACAAGTTGGATCGTAAATGCGGAATAGTCACAGAAGATACCTAGGAGGTATGGATTCATCATAGATGATGATGATGAGGTACACATCATAGAAGATGTTGATCCGATTACATCTGATGAGGTAAGTATTGTAGACACTCGGAGAAATGGATTGAAGCAAGTTTCTCAAATATGGAACATTCGTTTTGATGAGGCAATCAAAAGAGTTTGATTTTATCAAAAATAAGAATGAACCTAGTGTACAAAAGGGTCATGGGAGCGTCGTGAAATTTCTAGTATTATATGTTGATATACTACGGATGAGGAATTACATACCAATGCTACAATCCAGAAAAGATAAAGTTGTCTAAACATTCCTCCATGAATGGTTTGGGAAGAGTATCTTAATTGGGGATATAAATCTATATAGATAGATTTAAGAGGATGCTCGACTTAACCCAAGGAACGTATATTCATTTGATGCTAAAGTCGTTTAGCATGGCAAACTCAAGAGATGTCTCATATGTCGATGAGCTATGGAGTGTATCTCTCTTAATAGTCCCCATAGACTCCAAAGAGAGGTGGCATGAGTAGCGATCATGTATCACGATGAAATGTACGAGACACGATGTTGATCGACCATATTATGGAGAAGTTCACTATGAGTGCCTTGAAAAACATCTTAAAGTGCTTAACCGACACTAAGGATGTGATCATATTCATGGTGGGTCTAAATTAAAACTAGAGGGCTTACTGCAGACTCAAGTTTTTCAGATGCATCAAGGCGATGAAAAAATCCACTTTAAGGTAAAAGGCTACCTTGAGCAATTGGTGCGATGAATTGGAAAGGTTCCAAACAAAGAAAGAGTTCTTGGTTTAGTGATAAAGACAAAGTATATAGCTATAAATGAAGGCGCAAGTTGATTGTTTGGATTAAAAGTTCATTACGAGAACTAGGAATAGTTCCTAAATCTCATCTTGGATCTAAACATGTGTTGTGGTACTTTCATTTTGATTATTAGATATACCATTACAGTGCAGAGTGGGAGACACACTATTCAATCCCAATGATAAAGCATATAGTAATTCCTTAAAGGCTTTTAATATCTTGTTTTTATAACATGATACTTTTAGAATAATGATGATGATCATTAATGAGATTATTTAACTAAAATAGTTTCAATCACATTAAATATTATTTTCATACAGACATCGTTGGGCTATTACATGAGGAATTGATATCATTTGTGTGGAACACACAGTATATACTAAAGAATAAGTTCAATTGAGGCATTGGCTCGCTAAGGAACCTAATGGAGTTTTAACCTTTCGATAGGAATTTCAGATAGATCTGAGTGACCTTAACTTACATTACATTACACACTATTCCCAATTGAGTAATCAATACACATTACATAACTTATTTAACTTTATCACATTAATATTATATACAGGGTTATTACAAATCTATCACACGAAAGAAGCTTTAACAAGTTTAATGTTTTATTCAACAATATAACGATTATATCATGATTGAAATGATTTGAATAATTGGTGGCTATAATTCAACAATATAATTGTGAACTAAGCAGGAACAAATTTATGAATTGAACAAGTATTATACATGAACAAATATATCCGAACCAACTGGTAATGAAGGTGATCGACCTTTCATACACGACTTATATATGCAATATTTACAGAGTACAATTCATGGTAACCAGCAATGATTAACCATAAGCTTATCCGAATGAAACACTCTTAATAGAGTTAAGTAAAAGTAAACTTGTTGCGAACCGGTTGATTCTTTCGCTACACAATTTATATCGCCTTATCCAAGACCTAATATTAGTAATATAGATCTCAATATTAGAATAATATCATCATGATAATATATATATATATATATATATATATATATACATGAATAACCTAAACACATAACATATAACACATAACCCTATCGATTACATAATACACATAAGACTACTCAGTATCAAGTCAAACTATTTCATTCGACTTTGAGTTAAATAAAGTTCTAATGTCCGAATGATTACAATCAGACAATTCTTGAGTTTAAGTTTAATTAAACTCGCTTAAACACTTAACAATATCTTAAACAATTTTCTAAGCAGTCAAAATAATTTTTATAAGTTCGTAAATTTTTTTAAATAATTATTACTATTTATCGTGTATTTTCAATCATTAATATCGTATTTAAATAAATTAAATACCACATAATTCTTTTATCATTAATATTTATTTATTATCAAATATTAATGAAATACATGTCATAATATTATAATATATTTATAATATCACAAAGTATTTTTAATACTTCAAAATCACCTTTATATGATTTTTAAACAGTTAAATTCATTAACCTTAAGTAATTGCTATTAATATTAAAATATTAATATTTTCATGACAAAATATCAAAAGTTATATTTTATAACTTAAAAATATTTTCTAACACTTAAATCATTTTTATATAATTTATAAAGCATTGATTCCATTTTTCCATAATTTATTTAATATATTTATTAAATAAACTAATTATCATTAATATTGATTAATTAATGAATTTCATCACAAAATATTAAAAGTCACTTGAAAATAACTTCAAATATTTTCTTATACATTAATATTATTTTTCATGATTTTTCATGAATTAAAATCATTTTAAATTATTTATTTAATATTATAATTAAATAAATTAAATACCATTTATATTCCAAAAATATTAAATATTTATGAAATATACTTGAAATAATTAAAAATTATTTTTCAGAATTTAAAATAATTTTTCGGAATTTATTTAGTATTTTTAATAATTAAAATCTATTTTTACCTATTTTTAATTAATTTTCAGAAAATAATAATATTAAACTGTCGCTAAAGGGCCCTATAGCGACAGAACCGTCGCTATATGTGTTCTTGGTGTTCTTGATGCCTGCCTAGGACCTTCATGCTAGTGTTCAAGTTAGCATGTTTGACTAGAGATAGATCCTTGTTTATTACGTTTCTGGGTTGGCTAAAATGTTAGAAGTGTAGGACTTATGCAATACTACAACCACAAATAATTGTCATGGCCAGAACATATCACAATTGAGGGATTCAAGCCTCCAAAATATCTGACAATGCTGTTATTCATTTCTGGGTTTTTCAGAAAATGAAGAACAATCGAGGGTACTAGGTTTAGATCCTTATGGTTTGCATTCTGAAATTGGTAATTACATTCTAAAGGTTCATAACTGTAGAATCGATGTCAGGGTACATGTTTATATCATAAGATCATCATATCAACAACTAAATCACAAGATTCAAGCCAGTCAAACCTTGTCAGAAATAGGGGTCTTGAAGAAATGCAGGTTTTCAGATTTGCGTGCGAAAGCGATTGGTCAACACTACTTTGACCCTTTATAATTTTGATTCTATAATAGTTCTAGGTGTTATAAAGACTTATATGTGTAGTTCACATACCGGTCTACAACATCTAACCAATAACATGGCCAAAACAACAACCATCAGCAAGATCGGAGCGAAAGTAAAAGGATTGTCGAAATTGCAGGTTTCGGGTTGCCCAGAAATTCAGAATTTCTGATCGGTCAACTCACTTTGACCACTCATAATTTGAGTTCTAGACATCACTACTACAAAATAGTAAATAGACAACGCTTAAAAGACAACGTTTTTTATAAAAACGTTGTGATATTTTTTTCCATAACGTTTTTTTTTAAAACGTTGTAGATATATATGCAAAAACGTTATCTATTTAAAAGGATATTTTTTTTATTTTAAGTAGATAACGTTCACGGAGCTTAAAAAAATTACGTGGAAGAAAAACTTTGAAATAATTTTATAACAGTACTCTATCAAATACTCTATCTCCCATTTTGCCCTAGCCCGCTCCCGTCTCTAAGAGGCCAGATCTGAAATCTGATTCCAAACTCCTCAGCCTCTTGCCCTCTTGCCTCTCGACTGTCGGGGGAAAGTGATTAGCTGCTTTTCTTTGTTTCTCTCCCGCGGTTTGTAGATGGTATTGGAGTCGAATCTGGTGCCGTCGGCTTCCACGAGCGAGTCGAAGGTGTTTTATTTGAAGATGAAGGGGGATTATCATAGGTATATGGCGGAATTTAAAGTTGGAGATGAGCGGAAGGAGGCTGCTGAGGAGACTATGAAATCCTATAAGGCTGCTCAGGAGACAGAATTTAATTTTGTAGTATCAGATCTGTAATTTCTGTTGTTAAGTGGTACCGACGGTGTTGAGTGAGACAGAGATATATCATGGGGAATTGTAAGGCGGCAGAGGAAACGACGGTGGTGATTCAGCATCCGGCAAACAACAAAGTAGAGAGAATTTACTGCTCAGTGAGTGCTCACCAGGTCATGACTTCTAATCCTGGCCACTACGTTGCACTTGTCGTCACTTCACCCACGGCGAGGTCGGACACCGGCGCACCGGTAAAGCAGCTCAAGCTTCTCCGGCCGGACGATACGTTGGTTATCAGACAAGTTTATCGTCTCGTTAGCTTCCAAGGTAATTTTAATTTAATCATCACCTAACAGTTAACAGTATTGAATAATAGTCTAATTGTAATCAAATTTTGTTGGTCACTTCCTAATTATGGGCATTTTGTGGTGGACATTCAAATGTGTTGAAAGAGTTTGCTTCAAAGAAGTGTGTTAAACTCGGGAAGCTGTTGAAGGAAAGAGGAGTGGTCCTCGCTCCCGCTCCAATCCATAACTCCAAATCGTTCAACAGGAATGGCACTTCCGTCAAGGTACCAATTAATATGGATTTATTACTAAATAATCAGATTGAGACTGTTTTTTTTTCTTTTAAAATAATAAAAGTGAATATATTTTGGGCATCCCAAAGATGAAAGCATAACATTTAATTTGGAAGCTTGTTGATGCACGACAAGCTGGTGGATGCTGGGAAGCCAGGTGACAGGGTTGAGGTAAAGTCTTATGTAATAGATTGAGTAACCAACAAAACCTGAAATAAGATTGCAAATCATTTTTCAGAATTTAATTGATTTTTGTTTCTGCTCATTATGTCACAGGGATCTATAGGGCTATGAGTGTAAGAGTTGGGCCAACACAGAGGACTGTGAAATCTTTATTCAAGGTCTGGTTTCACCTTTTCTCATGCATTCTTTTTGAAGCTGTTTGATGAGTTATTTGGCTTCAAAACTAAAAGTTTGTTCATTGGTTGCAGACTTACATTGATTGTCTTCATTTGAAGAAGACAGACAAGTTGATAATGAATTCAGAGGACCCAATGGAAGTTGAAAATGGTTCTAGTAGAAATGACGAAGACACTCCTCTCAACTATGAAGACAAGGAAATTATTCCATTCTCTCTTTCTTCTTGGCCAAGCAACTATATTTATATATTCTACTTTACACTTGTGCTTGCAATTGTAGGTTGAGCAACTGAAAGAGCTATAAAGGCAGCCTGATATATATGAAAGGCTAACCAAGTCTTTGGCACCAAATATATGGGAGCTCGATAATATAAAGAAAGGGCTTCTTTGCCAGGTATTACATTTTGTTTCCACTACCACATTTATGATAATTTGTTTGATCTAGTGCTATTCACTGCACTTACATCTAATTTATCTATTGCTATTAATTCTGTTGTTATTGAGCATAAACCTAATTGATCTATTGCTATTCGTTCTGTTGGTTCTGGATATTGCTATTAATAATTTGCGCACTCTTGTGGACACCCATGATGTTGCAGGTTTGGATGAGGGAAACCAATGTCCTAAGATAGGTTCTAGACCGTGTCCTTACTTCCACTCTTTTGGGAGCAGTTGATTGTTATGTGGTTTGTTAAATATTTGCTAATAACTGATTATATAGCTTCAATTTTAATGTTGTTCCTTTGTGAGAAACTACGGCTCGTTTAACAGTGCTGCTCACGACTCATGCAGGGATTGATGGTGAACCATAAAGAGATTGTAGAATACTTCAATAGCAGGGGTGTTTCTGTAATATTTCTTTTCAGAAGAAATACTCTGCGTCAAATGGTTTCAGTGCTTGCAAATTCGTATGATCAGTATGCTAAGTTATTGAATGGCACCCATAAGTCTCATGTACACTCACCTGTGGAGGTCTCTCTCTCTCTCTCTCTCTCTCTCTCTCTCTCTCTCTCTCTCTCTCTCTCTCTTTCATGTGTGTGTAGTTACATGTTCTTGAGTACTATTCTTGTTACTTCTTATAGGCTGATACACTTTCAAGATACAAGCCAACTATCAATTCAACATCATTGATGATGGATTTGAAACAAATGGAGTCTACAGCCATAAAGGTAATGGAATACTTTAGCAGCACTCGGCATATCGTTCTTTAATTTGAGGATCTAATTAAGAATCACACCGTAAGTGTTGAGTCAATCTTTTTTTTAATTCTTAACATTCTCATGCAAATTGTGGAAATTTCTTCTTCAAGTTTATTTTTATAAGAAAAATTACAGTCACATTTTGTTTAGGTGGTTTACTGTAGTCCATAAGTAGAGTCACTGATTAACTAAATCCAAATCTGATGTCATAGCTTGTTTAACTTCCTTGGCTATCACTCATAATTATTGACAATAACTCAATTTCACTGAAAACTCAATTTACATTCTAACTCAGTTTCTTTCAGTTTCTTTATCAATCTCACTTAAAATTTGTTTTTCCTCCTATTCTAGGTTCTAGCAGCAATTCAAACTCCAGGTGAGACAGGTAAAATGTGGTTCCAGGGTACTGCAGATGTCGTATGCCAATTTCATTGCCTTTTTGAATTCTCCTGTGTCCAAGTATTATTTTGAGTGCTAAATTTCTAATACATATTGGTTACTTGTTTCGCCAGATCTTTGTACTCTCTTTGAACATGTGCACTGTTGGTAGCTGTTCTTTACTGTTACATGTTCTCTTGGATTTAGTGGTGTGTTAGAAGTTGTGGTTACATGAAATAATCTTAGTTCAAACTGATGTTGCTCATTCAAAAACCGAGTTAAGGTAAATTCAATTTGAACTTTTCTTTTGGTGATATTTCTTGGTTCTTAACTGAACTTTTAAATCAATTTATGTACATATGTTCTCTTTTATGTGAAAAAGAGAATTTAAACTTGTTTTGAAGCATAGGAGTCTGTTCCAGTAAAATTGTCATTGATCAATCTCTTTGGTAAAATAACAGACCTGTAAATATACAGGAGCTACTCTATGCTTATAATGTACTGCCTATATATAATGTTAATATATAGGAGCTACTCTATGCTTATAATGTAAATTGTCATTAATCAATCTCTTTGGTAAAATAACAGACCTATAAATATATATGTTTGTCTTGGATAATTGGCCTTTACATCTTGTTCATCTCAGTTATTACACCTTGGTCTTTAATTTATTATTTTGTTCTACTTTTGGAAACAGGAAGGATCATTTACTTCTGCAACAGTATCATTTATGTACCCTTTCATGTAGTATCCACATATGAAACATAGAATGCTGGTATGTTGTACAAAGTCAGCAATTGTGTTTTGTTTTTTGTTTTTCCAATACAAAGATCCCTGCTATGGTATGCTGTGATTATATTTTATAATAATGGTAGACCTCAAGTTTTTACATTAGAAGCTGACTACGCTCTGCAACTGCTTTGGGGTCTCGTCTCCCATCAATAGCTAGTGCAAGAGAAAGAGTTGCTGGTGCAGGTGCCATTCTTCGTCCCGTTTCTAGCAGTACTCAAGTAAGTGTTGCTAGGGTGACAATTCTATGTTTGATAACCTGACTCAGTTTTAAGGACCTAGTTCTAATGAAATGGTGCAACTTTTTATGATGCCACATGCTGTGCAAGTTGAAACTGCTTGATTTGGTCTCAAGTTTCTGCAGGGAAAAAAAATAGTCTGATTGAAGCCTTGCAACATCCAAGAAAAGTCTATTAATTGAACCTTGTACTCTAATTTGTGAATCTTTCTGTTGATCTTCTCAAATTCACAATTCAATATAGTAGTAATTATATTGAAAAGTGAATTTGAGATGTATGGATAGTTTGGCATTATTAAGATGTAAACTTATTGTAAACGTAATGCCTACTTCAAAGAATTATTGGGATGTAAACGTATTGTATAATATTAATATTCTTTGTAATTTTAGCTATATATCATGCTATTAACATATTGCAGGTACATTGGTATTATAGGTGAACCACAATTTTTTTTTAATCTTCAACATTTTAAAAACGTTGTGTGAAAGTGCTTAAACGCTGTCTAATATATTAAACTACAACGTTTTTATCTAGAAAACGTTATGGAATCATACATTCTACAACGTTTTTAAGAATCTGTTAATTTATGATAAACAAATTTACAACGTTTTTTTCTTAAAAAACGTTGTGGAATGTGCTTAACTACAACGTTTTAAAAACGTTGTGTAAGGGTGTCAAATAGATGACACCCATAACCACGACGTTTTTCTGACTGAAATCATAACATTTTTTCTGCGTTGTCTATTTACTTTTTTGTAGTAGTGCATGCTCTGTCCATGATTCAAGTTCCAGACCCAAGACCTTACAACGTACTACAAATATAAAGCTTAAAACAACTCAAAAAATAAACACATAAAGATCTAAGGCCACTGACATATGGATGTCAGGCCATATTTTTCAACTTTTCAAGATTTTAGAAAACATTAAATTCGTGCATCTAGATGTTATGGATCCGTGTTATTACAACCCAGATCACTCAATAATATCTTAATACACAACTATAAACAACAACTAACATCAAACAACATAAGATCTCATGATTTCGAAATTTAGGGTTCATACCACTTTGAGCCTTGATTATTGATTCTGATCCTTGTGATCTGTTCTTGAAAAACTAAATAATGATATTAGTTTATCTTCTCACTCATTCTCACTCCCCATCTCAAAAATTATAGAGAGAGAGGGTCTTGGATATTTTTCTAAGTAAAGTAAGAAATCTTTTCTTCCTTTTTAATTTCTAAGCTTTGATGCAATGCATAAGGATGATATATGGCTGATTGCTGAGATAAATAGCACATGCTAGGGCTAGGAATTTGGTGAACCACTCACCTATAGTCAACACCTATACACCAACTTAATAAAATATAAAAAGGGCAAAATAGTCATTTCCTTTTATTTCTAGAATTTCCATTTGTTGCAAACCTTTAGGGTTTAGGTTTTAACCCTTAGGGTTTAGGGTTTAGAACCTTTAGGGTTTAGGGTTTGGCAATTTAATTTCTAAAATTTCCAAATTAGGTTTTAAAAATAGAAAATTAATATTTCTAAATTATAATTAGGATTTTCTAATTATATTAAAATTTCTTAATCATTACTTAAATCTTTCTAATTAGGATTAACATTTCCTAATTACCATCGCTAATTAAGCAATTAGGGTCAAAATGGTTATTTGGGTTTACAACCCACGAATTAGGATTTCTAATAGAAAAATAATTTTCCTAAATTAGAAATTAGATTTTCGTAATTAGATTAGGGTTTTCTAATTTCTTAAATTTAAAATTAGGATTAATATTTCTTAAATAACATTAAATTATTAAATTAACGCTTAGGTTTTTCCTAATTAAAAATTAGGGTTTCAAATCCGTAATTAGGGTTTTCTAAATGTGAAATTAGGGTTTCTAATCAATTAAGCTTTACCCTAATTAATATTATAATAATAACACTTAAGCAATATTATTATCCGTTAAGCTCCCAGATTAAGGTTTTAAATTCTGAATTAGGGTTCCGGATTCTCGGAACTGAAATTAGGGTTTTCATAACCGGTTTTTAGGGTTTTTTGTTAATCGTAAGAATTTCCTAACCGAACGTTGACATTCTTAATATATACTTAGGGTTTGTTACAGATATCGTTTATCTGATCAACCCTTGACCCTTGACCACATATTGTACACATATACACAGAACATATTCACGTATTCCTTAATCCTGAATAATTCACCTAAATCATTCACAGAATTTTGAAATCCTCAAAATTTTATCTTAAAAATATCAAACGCATACACTTATTTTCTGTCTAGTTTCTAATTTTGAACCTTAAAGCAATTAATAAAAATTTGAAAAATATTCTAAATTCTCGGGTTGTCACAATGAAAAATTAAAGTGACCCATTTCTCTCTCTTTAATCTATATGCATTCTTGTTGCAATGTAATGGCTGTCAATTTGGCTGAGATGGCTAGATATAAAAGTCATATGCTAGGCTAGGGTGGCTCACCCACTTCACTAGGACAAATCTTGTAAGATAAGTCCAATTATGCTACAAAGGGCAAAAATGTCATTTTGCGCAAAAATTAATGGCATTTTGGACATTGGCCAAACTCTTAGGGTTTAGGTTTAGGGTTATGGTTTAGGGTTAGGGTTTGAAACCCTTAGGGTTTGCAATTTAATTTTTTAAAATTTCTAATTTAGGTTTTAAAAAATAGAATATTAATATTTTTAAATTATAATTAGGATTTTCTAATTATATTAAAATTCCTTAATCATAATTTAAATCTTGCTAATTAGGATTAATATTTCCTAATTAAATTTGCTAATTTAGCAATTAAGGTCAAATCGGTCATTAGGGTTTGTAACCCTAAAATTAGGGTTTTCTAATTACTTAACTTGAAAATTAGAATTAATATATCCTAATTAACATTAAAAGTATTAAATTAACACTTATGTTTTTCCCTATTTATAAATTAGGGTTGCTAAACCAGAAATTAGGGTTTTAAATTTTAAAATTAGGGTTTTCTAACCAATTTGTTAAGATTAACCCTAATTAATCTTATAATTATTTACACTTACGCCATTAGGTTCCCAATTTAGGGTTTCATACACCGAATTAGGTTTTCGGATTCCCGGAACTGAAGTTAGAGTTTCTAGAACCAGTTTTTAGGATTTCTTATCAATCACTAAGGTTTTCCAACCGAACGTTGACGTTTTTAATATATACTTAGGGTTTGTTACAAATATCGTTTATCTGGTCAACCCTTGACCCTTAACCACATCATACGCATAATATATACACGTAACATATTCACGTATTCCTTAATCCTAAATAATTCACCTAAATCGTCCACGTAATTTTGAAATCCTCAAAATTCTATCTTAAAAATATCAAACGCATACACTTATTTTCTGTCTAGGTTCTAATATCGAACCTTAAATTAATTAATAAAAATTTTAAAAAATATTCTAAATTCTCGGGTTGTCACATTCACCCCTTCTTCTAAAAATTTCGTCCCTGAAATTTACCTTACACCTTACACCAAACACCATACACCATACATACACAGCATCACATGCTACCCAATACACCACTCACAAGATTAAAATTTTTTAAATTTTGCTGAGGAGTTATATAGACTATTTGTCTGTCATTTTCGTAAAGGTTTTATGGAAATTCATCTGCAAACCGTCATAACTTACAGACACAAAGGGTGATTAGCCTGATATGTCCTACATTGGCCATGTTCTGATTTTATCTGTTTCTCTTCACTGCCATAGGCACAAAATTCTACCTCAGTCTTACTGGATTCCGCACCAAAACAATTTGGTTCAGAAAATTTCTTTCAATGAACACTTAGAGTTTTAATAAACTTTAGTCTAGCTGAATCGAATAACATGGACTCATATCAATAATTCAATTCAATCGAATTATTTTTGAAAATATTTTTGAGAATGACGCCATGATGTCGTACTGTATTAATAGTCTGTTTGAGGATGCCATAATTGTATGACTTTGTCATAACACATCATACGATAGTGGAATAACGATTTTAGATCAAATTCACACTAAGTATTCCTGTATTTACAACTCCATCAACTTTTTATCATCTCTTTTCAAAGTTACGTGTACATGAGTGATAAATAAAATATATTTTGATATTTCAAATCATTTGCGTCTAGCTGAAATAAGTAGCATAGACTATACTTTAAACCGTTTCAAAAATGATTACGAGTCTACATTTTTTTTAAAAGCACATAGTGCGTATTTAGCTTGATGTCAAAATTTCGAAGTCTAGCATTGTTAGGAGTTTTAGAAAACTCATGTCTCCACTAATAATCATTTACTTAACAATCTATCTGTTCCTATAATCCTCAATACTCCATTTACAAATAACTATACCCAGTTCGTAAAACCACACAGTCATATGAGTTTAAGAACTTGTCCTAGACAGACCTTTGACGTCCATTCGCTGAGGGGTTCATAAACATTTCATATAACTATGAATCAAGTATGTCACATAAGTATGAGTTTTAAGAACTCATACTTATCCTTATATCCTCTACATATGACCTATCTATCTGTTATACACATGAGAAAATGAATCAACTTCTTAACATGCATATACCAAATAACGCGACACAAACATTTCAATGATTATCATTGTCAGAACTAAGTAGTTGTTACACCAAGTACAATTCCCCGCCTACACAAGAAATCATAAAACTCAGCTGCCGACATGAATCCTCAATTGAATCCCCACCTAACACTAACTCCCTTCTTAATACGAATTTCATTCAACTCGTATTCATAATCCTTTCCTGAATCTGTACCAATTCACACAGCAATATTGTTGTAAACTTTCCAATCATCAGATTGATTCTTATCCCATACTATAACCTTATCAGATCACGGGGTGATCTTATCGTATATATTACGATTCATTTCTATAACTTGATCGTTTTGTTTTACGATCTCCTATCACTGTACTTTTAGTCTTTTAGACTCTATCTATTCATCACTAATGTTCAACTTTATTATCAGAATTAGGGAACTCTGTATCTTTATAACTCACCCAAATTCGTCTTTGAATCTTACCGGCCAACTAACTCTATGTGAGTTAGTACTTATCCTAATCACTGCGGTTATTAGTCTCAGATATTCTTACCTAAGGTTCATAACCTACAACTCTGATACCAACTATGACGGCCCCGAATCTGAGGTCCCGAATCACCGCGGATCCGGTTCTATCATTCTAACACTATTACTATATTTGCTAAAGATATAAACATAAATTGTTTATACAATATATTTTACACACTATTCCCCAAGGTCGAGTAACCTTAACTTAATACATAATAGACGACTTATTTAATACATAACATTATCATCATACATTACTATTACAAATCTAATCGCATACGTAAACTAAAGCTGAAACTGTCTTTAACCTTTCCTCAGATATCGCTGTTCGCCTTAATCTGCAATATTTATCATGATATATGAGGGTGAGCATGAAAGTTTCCCAGCAAGTTTAAGTTCAACAATATAATGATATATCATGATTGAAAGAGTCGAATAATAAGTGGCTATAATTCACTAATATAATTGTGAACTAAGAGAGAACAAATTTATGATGAAACAAGTATTATACATGAACAAATATATCTCGAACCAACTGGTAATGAAGGTGATCAGCCTTTCATACCTGACTTATACATGCAATATGTACAGAGTACAATTCATAGCAACCAACAATGATTTACCATAAGCTTATCCGAATGAAACAACTCTTAGTGGAGTTAAGTAAAAACAAACTTGCCTGAACCGTTGATTACCGCTACGCAATTTACATCGCTTTATCCGAAGACCTAATATTAGTAATATAGATCTCCAATATTAGAATAATATCATCACAATAAAATACTATTATATATATATATACACATAGAATAACCTAAAAACATAACACATAACCTTATCAGTTTGTAATACACATAAAACTTAGTATCAGGTCAAACTATTTCAGTCTGACTTGAAACCGACACAAATCTGACATCCTGACGGTCTAGTCAGATTTTATCGAGTCTAAGTTCAATTAAACTCTGACTAACACTTAACTGTTATCTAAGATAATTATATAATCAGTCAAATTATTTTTCCAAGCCTCATAATAATTTTTAAATAATTATTATCATATATCTTGATTTTTCAATCATTAAACCATATTTAAATGAATTAAATACCACAATATTCATTTATCATTAATATTTATTTAATATCAAATATTAATGAAATACATGTCATAATATTATAATATATTTATAATATCATTAAGTATTTTTAATACTTTAAAATCATATTTATATGATTTTTAATCACTTAAATTCATTATCGATAATTGCTTTTAATATTAAAATATTAATATTTTCATGACAATACATCAAAAGTTATATTTTATAACTTCAAATATTTTTATAACACTTAAATCATTTTATACGATTTATAAATTATTAATTCTATTTTTCCATAATTTATTTAATATAGATATTAAATAAAATAATTATCATTAATATTGATTAATTAATGAAATTCATTACAAAATATTAAAAGTCACTAAAATAACTTAAAATATTTTCTTATACCATAATATTATTTTTCATGTTTTTTCATGTATTAAAATCATTTTTAAATAATTTATTTAATATTATAATTAAATAAATTAAATACCATTTATATTCCAAAAATATTAAATATTTATAAAATATACACTAAATAATTAAAAACTATTTTTCAGACATTAAAATAATTTTTCGGAATTTATTTAGTATTTTTAATAATTAAAATCTATTTATTTCGATTTATTAATTAAAATAAATAATTTTCAGTAATTAAATGTCGCTAAAGGGGTCTTAGGCGACAAATCCGTCGCTAATGGTGTTCTTGGCCCTGTTCTTGAGCTTCATCGCCAGTTATAAGGTTGCTACTTTGACCATGATTGTCTCTGAGTTCTTAATGTATTCTGGGCTTGTAAATGAGTTAATGTTGTAGTACTGATGTAGTACTACAACTATAAACAAATTTCATGGCCAAATCACAACACAACAGCAAGATATAATCTAGCAAAATGTCTGACAACGCTGTTCTTGAGTTTCTGGGTTGCCCATAAACTCAAGCAGTGTTAGGGTCCTACTCTACAGCCTTGAATCTCTAGGTTCCCGACTTGGTTTGTGTGTTCTCTTGATTTTATCCTGAAGTATATATGTCAGGGTACACGTAAGTAACATCATAACATCATAACATCATTACACGATAAAGATTAAGGCTGGTCAACGTAAGGGTCACAGACTATTCTTGAGAAATCAGGGTTTCCCAGATTTCGCCAAAAGCTGGTGGTCAACAAGGTTTTGATCGGGATTATCTTTGCTCCTGCTATGGATCTGGTTGTTATAAGGACTTGAATATGTAGTGAACATGACAGGCTACATAGATAAAACAACAACTTGGCCAAAACACATGTCAGACGCAAGATCAGAGGCTATGAAAATGCATGTCAGACTTTCTGGGTTCTTGGGTTTGCCCAGATTTCCAGAAGTCGTGCTTGGTCAACGACTTTTGACCACATATATCTTTTCGATCTACACATGATCTGGACTTGATTCAAGTTCCGGATCAAAGTCCTTACAACATACTACAAGTACAAACTCTTAAAACACTTAAAACATTAACAAGACAGGATCTATGAGACCTAACATTGGACTGTCAGACATCATTTTTCCAGATTTCCAGATTTAAGAAATCTTCAATTTCGAGTATCAAAATGATATGGATCTAAGTTTTAGCAACCCAGATCATCAACTGACGCCCTCTAACACATATCTAGCCAACAAATTACAACATCAAACATCAGATCTAAGGATTTCAAATTTTGAAGGTTTATACCTTTCTAGCTTGGATTTTGATTTCTGATCCTTGATGTTTGTTCTTAACACATGATCTTAGCTTAAAATTTCTTACTTTCTCACTCTACCTTCCCGAATTTTAGAGAGAGAGAGTCTTGGTGAAAATGAAAAATTAAAGTTACCCATTTCTCTCTCTTTAGTCTATATGTATTCTTGTTGCTATGTAATGGCTGTCAATTTGGATGAGATGGCTAGATATAAAAGTCATATGCTAGGCTAGGGTGGCTCACCTACTTCACTAGGACAAATCTTGCAAGTTAAGTCCAATTATGCAACAAAGGGCAAAAATGTCATTTCGCACACAAAATTAATGGCATTTTGGACATTGGCCAAACCCTTAGGGTTTAAGGTTTGGGTTTGGGTTTAGGGTTTAGGGTTTGAAACCCTTAGGGTTTGCAGTTTATTTTTCTAAAATTTCCAATTTTGGTTTTAAAAAATAGAAAATTAATATTTCTAAATTATAATTAGGATTTTCTAATTATATTAAAATTCCTTAATCATAATTTAAATCTTGCTAATTAGGATTAGTATTTCCTAATTAAATTTGCTAATTTGGCAATTAGGGTCAAATCGATCATTAGGGTTTATAACCCTAAAATTAGGGTTTCCAATAGAAAATTAATTTTCTAATTTAGAAATTAGATTTCCGTAATTAGATTAGGATTTTCTAATTACTTAACTTGAAAATTAGAATGAATATATTCTAATTAACATTAAAAGTATTAAATTAACACTTAGGTTTTTCCCTATTTATAAATTAGGGTTCCTAAACTAGAAATTAGGGTTTTAAATTTTGAAATTAGGGTTTTCTAACCAATTTGTTAAGATTAACCCTAATTAATCTTATAATTATTTACACTTACGCCATTAGGTTCCCAATTTAGGGTTTCATACACCGAATTAGGGTTTCAGATTCCCGAAACTAAAGTTAGAGTTTCCAGAACCGGTTTTAGGGTTTCTTATCAATCACTAAGGATTTCTAACTGAACGTTGACGTTTTTAATATATACTTAGGGTTTGTTACATATATTCTGACGCTTCGAAAATTAGGTATACATCAACCATCTTGGGTTGTCAGATACATGGTACAAAATTCAAATACAACTTACTAATACAACTGTCGTATACAATACGACAAAACATAACTGTGAGTTTGAATACAATTATTGTCTACTAGAGATTATACAAAATTAAAAGGAGTCCTCATTACAATTATTAACACACTATTTCACTGAATAGTGAGGACTACTAATGCTATCCTCGGACCGAATCACTCCGTTCCCTCGACTAGTCCCCTCGCTATGTTCTCATTTCTCAAGAGAACAATGAAAGAAAGGGTGAGCTCAACTAGCCCAAGAAGAAATATTATGACTAAGATAATGCGAGAATAAATTATCATTAGTCTCCAACAATGTTAAACCGATAAAATATAATAGACATCAAGTTTAAGCTGCGGTAATAAACAAGCAATCCATTAAAAAGTCAAGTAGAAAATAAAATCTACTATCTTTTATGATTAAAAAGAATTTTCATCATCATTATCACGAGACTCGACTTAATAAATATTCCACATCATCGAATCACCCCGCACTTTTCTGCCAAGGATATTCTTTAGTATCACGACCACAATTATCCATGCACTACGGGCCAAGAATATTTGTGTATTCATTAATGGTCATGATCATGCCAACAACTGTCCATCAATGCACTACGGGCCAATGAGAACTTTTACCACATCATTTGTAACATTACGGTCATGATTACACCAAATAATCCCTGGTCATAATCATACCAAGTCCATCTATGCACTACAGGCCATAGATGACTTTCAACAAAATATAAACATGAGGATGATGACAATGATATAAGAATTCAATAAAACAAGTTCAAGAATTATTTTATCCAGGAATTATTAACGTCCAAATTGTCAACATGATACTGTTTTGTAGAGTAAAATTCAAGAATGATCAGAAGAATATTTCCATGAAAAGATACTGGATGAAGCGCAAATATCAAGGATATTCTACTAATTTCATGGAGTATAGAAGTCAAAACTTTAACCAACTGAGTATAATAAAGAATGGAATAACAAAAGAAATCACCATGCATGCGATTGCAGATGTATAAAAGTTATTCCAACAGAATAATAATAACGGAACCAGGTCAGGCAAAATTTGCACCGACCGAATGTTCCAACAGAATAATAAAGACGGAACCAGGTCCGATGTAAAACACAAAGACAAGATGTTCCAACAGAATAATAATAAGACGAAACCAGGTCCGGTGTAAAACACACAGATAGGATGTTCCAACGGAATAATAATAAAGATTTTAACCAGTAAGGTGTAAAACACATGCATGTGATGTTCCAACCGAATAATAGAAGAATGTCACCAAGTATAGGGTAGACCGCATATACAGGTTAATCCAACAGAATAATAAGAAATGAAATAACAACAGTTCTCTTCATGAATAAGAAAGAATAACACCCTTTACCGTAAAAGGAACTGAATATAAAAGTAGTTAAGTAGCAGAATACTTTTCTTCTATCTCTCTATAGTCTCTCTCTATAGTTTCTCTCTCTAGAGTTCAGTGAATTCGTAAGAAAATAATGAAGGAATGAGCTTCTATTTATAGGAAAATGGAATGCATAGTAACTAATCCATGAACGGTCCAGAATGATTTACTTTAATTTGACGGTCCATATTTAAAGCAAAATCTTTTAAATAAAATATAATATATTCTATTTATAATCTAATAAAACGAATAACTTTATAAAAGATTTTACTATGCAAATACTATGGAGGCACTATGCAAACACTATGAATAATAAAATATAATATATTCTAATTATTGTCTAATAAAAGCAGATAGCTTTATAAAATTATTCATTTTATATAAAAGATTTTACTATGCAAAACATTATGTGTATACCTTTATGCAACATTATGCATAATAGAATATAATATATTCTATTTATAGAATAACTTTAGAAAAGTATTCATTTTTATATAAAAGATTTTTTGTATTATTACATTAATAATACCAACAAAACTGAGTGACTTATCACGTAAGCATCAATAATCAATATCGTGTGCTACTATGCAACCACGCCAGACATATTCTTGTACTTTTAACAAGGGTGTTTCAACAGATTAACGGTAAAACTTCCGCCGTTATTTTCATAAAAAAGTATTTTTATCGTTTTCTCAATCAAATGATAATAATTCCGTTATAGGGTCCACCAATGATTGTCTTTGTTGTACTAATATTCCCTGTTAAAACGAATATTCCCCAACCAATCGAATATTATATAACAACTTGCGTACTTTGCAAAATTTATAAATATTACCCACAACTATTATATCAATTTCACTCCATAATATTCAAAATTTATATTTATAGAAAATTCATCTTTATTCAAAAGTTGGGGTTTTACAATCTCCCATTCTTAAAGTAGTATGCACACAAGCCAATCATGTTTGATGATAAAGCATATACTTTGTAACAATCTTATTCATTTATTAATAAAAAGTATTAATTTATTAAAGGCTTTTAATTATCTACATGATGTTGTTTTATAATATGTGATAAACCCATAGTTTTAAGCAATGCTTTTAGAATAATGATGATGATCATTCTAATGAGATCTAAATTCTTAGAAAGCTTAAAACTAAAATAGTTCCCAATCATTGGATTACTAAATTGGGGATTAGTGAATCCGGATAGATTGGTACATACGTTGCTTGCTCATTGGATGAGGATGATTGATCTCATGATCATTTGTGTGGAGACACTAAAGCAAGTATGTAGGTGCTTATTAGAGAATAAGTTCATCGAGCGTGGCTCGCTAAGGAATACCTAATGGAGTTTTATTTACTGTCAATAGGAATTCCTGTAGTGATAGTAGTACAAGTGATCCTTGGACTTGAGATCATCATAGTATCTTGTGTATGATGAGTTATACTTTGACTTATTCCTTAAGACCCTTAGGGTATATCAAAGGGTATGCTTGGGTATAATAAGTTGTACATGGAGATAATGTATGATCAATAAAGAATCTACCACTTCTAATAAAAGAAGAGAAATGTCTATGTGATTCGATAAATGACAACCCAAAGTAGTCCTTGGTTAAGGCGAATGAAATTAGAAAGGAGTTTCTAATTTGCATTATTTGAGTTGTGCATTTAAGGATCGAAATACATATAATTAAATAAAATAAGACTTGACAAGTAATTCCATGTCTTATATTTAATTGGGACATTGTATGGTGGAAGGATTGAATTGTATTCAGTAACTATTTACTCAAAGGTTCTTTAATGATTAATGTTGAAATCTATATTATCTGGAAAGTCGTTGATCGCTAGGGAGGCTTATCCTATTATTGTAGAATAAATATTATTTATTTAAATAAATTAATTGTTTAATTTATTTATTTAAATAAGATTAGAATTGTTCTAATTGATTTATTCACAACCTAGGTTTAATATGGAGAACCTAAAAAGGTCACACCAAAAGGAAGAATAATTATTTAAGAAGTTAATGGCATAATCGTAATAATATGTTAAGTATATTTAATTTAATCTATGGTGATAGAATAAATTAAATAGCTTAATATTTATTATTTAATATTTTAGAAATATTAAATATAAATTAATAAGAGGAGTCTTATTAATATTATTACAATTATTATTATTTTAATTTCTAAAAGAGTTTAGGAATTAATTTAATATAAGTACTCTCATTTATTCCTAATTGGATTAGGAAGGAAAATTAATTTAAAGGAGTTTAATTAATTATCCCTAATAAGATTAAGGAGCTTAATTAATTAAAAGAATTTAATTAATTAAATAAAACCCAATTTCTTAATTGTTAAGGTGGGTTGCCCACATCTATAAATAAGAGGAGTCTTATTATGGGTGGTATGGGTTGTTGACTTTTTCAAAAACGTAATAATTCCAAGTTGTTGGGAGTATGCCTTTTCTATAGAGATAGAAAACTAGGGTTTGAGCCAAATACCCATCTTCTTGAATTTTTTCTCCTTGGTGGATCACCTCAGAGGCCAAACATTTGGGTGGCTAACGTTGATCAAAGGAAGGAACCAAACCCGGTGGATTCAAGATTGAGCGCGAAAGGATTTGGAGGTGAACTTGCACGAGGAAGCTCGATCTTCAAGGGTATGATTTTATTCTTTATCTTTTCGTTTAATTAATAATTATGCATAAAGGATGATCAAGGGTATATGGTTTGTAAAATTTTTAAACTCGATTTTACACGCTCGCTTAGCATTATTTTGCAATTTGATTGCGTTATGAATATTACAAACCTAAAAGTGGCATCGAGCCAAACCTTTATGCAAATTATTAATTGTTCAAATTTGATATTTATTGATATGTGTTTAGAACAATTTAATTGGGCATAATTTTTATTAAAATATAAAAAAAAAAAAAAATAAATAAAATATATATATATATATATATATATATATATATATATATATATATATATATGAAAAAAAAAAAAAAAAAATAATTGCGTGGCATCTCAGTTCATTTTTGATTTGATAATTTTTTAAAGAAAAGCAAATATGGTCATTAAATATTAATTAATATATATAATTTTAAAAAAAAATATATAAATTATATATATATATATATAAACTTTTGTTGCATGATTTTTTTTTTTATATGAAAAGGTCGATAAATAATATATTATATATAAATAAAAAGTTAAATAGATATATATATTGATTTATATATAATATATAGATATATATATATATATATATATATATATATATATATATATATATATATATATATATATATATATATATATATATATATATATATATTCTTAATTATTATATAATTAAAATAAAAAGTTTATTTTAATTTTAAAATAAAAGGTTTATTTTAATATTAAAATATAAAGTTTTATTTTAATTTTTAATAATTTTATAATTAAAATAAAAAGGTTTATTTTAATCTTTAAAAAAAAGGTTTATTTTAATATTAAAATAAAAGATTTATTTTAATTTTAAAATTAAATTTCATGCTAACTAATTAGAGTTGGAATTGGATTCCATGATAACTAATTGGAGTTGAAATTGGATTTTATTTTTCCTAAAATAAAAGAGTTTATTTGTGAATAGGAAGTAAATCCATCTTTCCTTAAATAAAGGAGTTTATTTAGATATGAAATAAGATTTCATATTATTCAAAATAAAAGAGTTTATTTGTGAATAGGAAAGAGAATCCTAATTTCCTTAAATAAAAGAGTTTATTTAAATATGAAATAAGATTTCATATTATTCAAAATAAAGGAGTTTATTTGTGAAAGGAAAAAGAATATCCGTGTTTCCTTTAATAAAAGATTTTTTTTTTTACATGGAATTGGATTCCATAATTAATTAAAATAAAAAAGAGTTTATTTTAATTAAAGATTTTATAATTGGAATTGGATTTAATTAATTAAAATAAAGTTTATTTTGATTAAAATTTTGATTAAAATAAAATAGTTTATTTTATTCAAAATAGGATAAATTAAAATAAAATAGTTTTATTTTGATTTAAATTTGGATTAAAATAAAGGAGTTTATTTTGATTCAAAAATAGATTTTATACTAACTAAATTTGCCCATTAAATGATATCAATATATATATTAAATGTTTATTATTCATGAGATGAATGTTATTTATTGATGCATATGGTGATGTGTATGATAATAAATGGGATTGATTATGGACTATTGACCAATGTGATTGGATTTTATTTTAGTTGGATGCATGAATGTATGGGTTTTATTAAATGGGGAATTCTGCGCAGTACCTCGTCTTCTCTAATTTTTCTTAATGTAAATTCTATCTCCTCCTATGTACTTCCCTTATTTCACGATCAAGGTTTCTATTTATTTTAAAATAGTTTTGTAATAGGAATAGTTAGAATTAATTTTGAAAAATTGGAGATCAAGGAGCAAAGGCTTGAAGAGACAGATTTGTAATGGAGCCCGGGTTTAAATGTAATAGTTATATTTAAATATTATTTCTTGCACCCTAGGGTTTGACCTTTTTTGGTTCACTTGGTGGCTCTAGTGAACCAAACTAGAATAAAAGTCCATAATCAATCCGGGTAGAATATAGTATTCTATATGTGCATGCTTATACTATATATATTATATATTATGCAAACATGCTTCGCATGTTAATTAATATGACGCGTATTTTATATATATATATAAATGCATGCGCTAAACAAAGATGAGACAAATTAATAATAAACCCCTCAAATTTTTTATATTAAGTCCTAAGCGTTCAAAGATATTTGGAATATCGAAGCGTCAGCCTTTCTAGCATGATAAAATTAATAGAGTATTAAATATTTAATATGAGTTTGTTGTGTCACCACAAGGCAAGTATTAAGTATTTAAGATGTTAATTTATCACATTTGATGCTTATAAAGAAAATTGAACAATATTGTTTTGTTGTGTCACCACAAGGATGATATTTTTCTTTTTTGAATATATGGAGTGCTAGGTCGGACTTAACTTGGATAATTTTGATTCGGATGTGCCACCACTTGATCAAAATAATCTAAGAGGCAAAATAAAAGGAGTTGCATAGTTGATGTAATTGACAAAAGTTGTCTACCTATTTATTTTATATATAGTTTGTTGTGTCACCACAAGGCTATATACATTTGAAATGGGATCCTTATTCTCACTAGCAAATCTTTAATTAGATTTTGCCGAACTATATAAGTGAGGGTAATATAGTTTGAAGAAAATAGTGGGAGATACCAATTTAAAACAAGACCTAAATTATTTTGGTAATTAATAAAAGAATGTATGTTAAAATGTTGTTAATTACAAATTCATTTCTGAAATTTTACAATGTCTAAAATTACTATCATCTTGCTGAAGCATATTAGATGCTAAATTAACCAAACCGAATTAAGCGAGATTGGTTAAGGAATTTGAGAATAGTTCTCATATTTGAAAAGCTATCTTATGTCCCATATACGCCTATCCCGCAATGGTTGCGAACAATGCCTCGAGGAAGACATTGCTACTTTTAGAAAGTGGCAAGATGATGCACTGATTGGCTCAATGCATCATGCTCGCATCCATGAGTAATGAGCTTCACGTCGAGATGAAACTATGGATGCTCCTACTATATTCCCGCACATCAAGTAGTTGATGGTGAGGAAAGTAGGGACTGATAGATATCGAGATATCTAAGGAGCTCTTCCGATCTAGAATGGCCGATGGCACTATATAATGCATGACAAAAAAGTTCTTAACATAATCAATTTGATTGATCGATTAGAGACAACTGGTTTTGTCATGGATGGAGAGTTGAGCCAAGATTTGATCTTGCACTCACTCCCGGACTCCTTTCACAATTGTTGTGAATTTTTCATATGAACAAGCTAGATATCACCATTTGATTTGCTTAACATATTGAAAAATGTTGAGAGTCACTTTCAACCAAGAAAGATCAAGTCTTCTTGGTAGGGGCCAAAGGATCTTACGAAAAGAAGAACGATTCAAAGAAGGTAAATAGAAAGGCATAAACAAAGGATAATAAGAACAAAGCGATACACGGATAGCAAAGGAGTTTGCTTCCACCGCAATAAGCCTGGACCTTGGAAAAAAGCTGCGAGAAGCATCTTGCGAGAGGCTAACCAAAGAAGCTTAGTGAAGTTTTGGTTATAAATCTGATTTTTGTTCATGATTGAAATAATTTTTCTTTAAGTCGAGGTTCTACTTGGGTATTGATATCGACTTTGGTTATCATAAATATAGATTTATGAAGGACCAAGCAGAAGTAGAAAGCTAAACAAATATAAGTAATCCTATGTGTGGAAAATGAAGCAAAGGTTGCTTTGCATTAGCTATAGAAACTTATAGTTTAGCAATGCCTCTGGAGCAAATCTATTAAGTCGATAAGTTGTTATTGTATTCGATTCTTGTTAAAAATATTATTTCCATTTTATTGTTGGACAATGAAATCTTTGGTATTATAATTAAGAACAATTGTTGTTCTATTTATAATAATAATGTTTTGTATAGAACTGGAATATTACTTAATAAATTTTGTATACTTGACTTACATGAAAATAATTTTGCATATTGAACAAATTAGTATAAGAAAAGGAGATGATCATTCAAAGAGTTGAATGTGTGTATTTGTTGAAATACAAGTGTGAATTATTTGAAAGGTTCAAAGAATTCAGAAGTGAAACAAATTGACAAAGTATTAAGATTCTTTGATTAGATCAAGGAATAAATACTTGTGCAATAAGTTTCTAGATCATCTCAAATGGTTTTTCTCATAATGGACACATCGATATGCAATAATTGATTGATGTATCCGAAAGGAAAAATCGTACCTTGTTGGACATGGTGCGGTCCATAATGATTTTACCGACATTCCAGTATCCTTCTAGGATAATGTCCTAGAAATGGCTGCATATCTACGAAAATGGTAACCTCAAAATCCCACCCCAAGACTCCATAAAAGTTATGGACAGGAGGATTCCTAATCTTAAGTATGTTAAGATAAGGGTTGTCCAACTTATGTGAAAAGGTTTCAAAAGGATAAGCTTGGGACAAGATTTGACAAGTGTCGATTTGTGGGACATCCTAAAGTAAGTTTAGGGTATATGTTCTATAATTCTACTTAGCAAAAGGTGTTTGTTGAAACACGCGCCTTCTAAGATAAAGGTGTTTATCATTAAAAGGGCTAGTGGGAGGATAATAGATCTTGAAAAGTTCAAGAACCACAAAAACACTATAAGTCAAATAAGAGAGTAGATAGAATTCTATTATATGCTGAATCAGTAAACCGAATAGTACACCAAGATACCTAGGAGGTATGGATTCATCGGATGATGATGATGATGAAGATACATCATAGAAGATGATGATGGATTCATCATGGATGATGATGATGAGATACACATCGGAGAAATGGATGAAGCAAGTTTCTCAAATATGGAACATTCGTTTTGATGAGGCAATCAAAAGAGTTTGATTTTATCAAAATAAGAATGAACCGTGTACACAAAAGGGTCGAGTGGGAGCGTCGTGAAATTTCTAGTATTATATGTTGATATACTACGGATGAGGAATTACATACCAATGCTACAATCGGTAAAGATAAAGTTGTCTAAACATTCCTCCATGAATGATTTGGGAAGAGTATCTTAATTGGGGATATAAATCTATATAGATAGATTTAAGAGGATGCTCGACTTAACCAAAGAGCATTATATATTCATTTGATGCTAAAGTCGTTTAGCATGGCAAACTCAAGAGATGTCTCATGTCGATGAGCTATGGAGTGTATCTCTCTTAATAGTCCCCATAGACTCTCAAAAGAGAGGTCGCATGAGTGACAATCATGTATGCAATGAAATATACGAGACGATGTTGATCGGTCATATTATGGAGAAGTTCACTATGAGTCAGTGAAAAACATCTTAAAGTGCTTAACCAGCACTAAGGATGTGATCATATTCATGGTGGGTCTAAATTAAAACTAGAGGGCTTAACAGACTCAAGTTTTTCAAATAGACCAAGATGACAGAAAAATCCACTTTAAGGTAAAAGGTTATCTTGAACAGTGGTGCAGTGAATTGGAAAGGTTCCAAACAAAGAAAGAGTTCTTTGGTTTAGTGATAAAGACAAAGTATATAGCTATAAATGAAGTCGCAAGTTGATTGTTTGGATTAAAAGTTCATTACTGAGAACTAGGAATAGTTCCTAAGTCTCATCTTGGATCTAAACATGTGTTGTGGCACTTTCATTTGATTATTAGAATCATTGAAAGATGGGAAATCACTATAGAGATAGTGGACTCTCATGAACAACATTACATATCCATTAACTAAAGCTTATCCAACAATGAGGATAATCGTCACTTAGAGAAGAAGAGTATGAGATACCATGACGATTGGCTTTTAGTGCAAGTGGGAGATTGAAAGTAGTATGCATACAAGCCAATCATGTTTGATGATAAAGCATATACTTTGTAACAATCTTATTCATTTATTAATAAAAAGTATTAATTTATTAAAGGCTTTTAATTATCTACATGATCTTTGTTTTATAATATGTGATAAACCCATAGTTTTAAGCAATGCTTTTAGAATAATGATGATGATCATTCTAATGAGATCTAAATTCTTAGAAAGCTTAAAACTAAAATAGTTCCCAATCATTGGATTACTAAATTGGGGATTAGTGAATCCGGATAGATTGGTACATACGTTGCTTGCTCATTGGATGAGGATGATTGATCTCATGATCATTTGTGTGGAGACACTAAAGCAAGTATGTAGGTGCTTATTAGAGAATAAGTTCATGAGCGTGGCTCGCTAAGGAATACCTAATGGAGTTTTATTTGCTGTCGATAGGAGATTTCTGTAGTGATAGTAGTACAAGTGATCCTTGGACTTGAGATCATCATAGTATCTTGTGTATGATGAGTTATACTTTGACTTATTCCTTAAGACCCTTAGGGTATATCAAAGGGTATGCTTGGGTATAATAAGTTGTACATGGAGATAATGTATGATCAATAAAGAATCTACCACTTCTAATAAAAGAAGAGAAATGTCCTATGTGATTCGATAAATGACAACCCAAAGAGTCCTTGGTTAAAGCGAGAATGAAATTAGAAAGGAGTTTCTAATTTGCATTATTTGAGTTGTGCATTTAAGGATCGAAATACATATAATTAAATAAAATAAGACTTGATGGTAATTCCATGTCTTATATTTAATTGGGACATTGTATGGTGGAAGGATTGAATTGTACAGTAACTATTTACTCAAAGGTTCTTTAATGATTAATGTTGAAATCTATATTATCCGGAAAGTCGTTGATCGCTAGGAGGCTTATCCTATTGTAGAATAAATATTATTTATTTAAATAAATTAATTGTTTAATTTATTTATTTAAATAAGATTAGAATTGTTCTAATTGATTTATTCACAACTTAGGTTTAATATGGAGAACCTAAAGGGTCACACCATAAAAGGAAGAATAATTATTTAAGAAGTTAATGGCATAATCGTAATAATATGTTAAGTATATTTAATTTAATCTATGGTGATAGAATAAATTAAATAGCTTAATATTTATTATTTAATATTTTAGAAATATTAAATATAAATTAATAAGAGGAGTCTTATTAATATTATTACAATTATTATTATTTTAATTTCTAAAAGAGTTTAGGAATTAATTTAATATAAGTACTCTCATTTATTCCTAATTGGATTAGGAAGGAAAATTAATTAAAAGAGTTTAATTAATTATCCCTAATAAGATTAGGGAGCTTAATTAATTAAAAGAATTTAATTAATTAAATAAAACCCAATTCCTTAATTGTTAAGGTGGGTTGCCCACATCTATAAATAAGAGGAGTCTTATTATGGGTGGTATGGGTTGTTGACTTTTTTACAAAGTACGTAATAATTCCAATTGTTGGGAGTATGCCTTTTTCTATAGAGATAGAAAACTAGGGTTTGAGCCAAACACCCATCTTCTTGAATTTTTTCTTCTTCCTTGGTGGATCACCTCAGAGGCCAAACATTTGGGTGGCTAACGTTGATCAAAGGAAGGAACCAAACCCGGTGGATTCAAGTTGAGCGAAAAAGGATTTGGAGGTGAACTTGTATTAACGAGGAAGCTCGATCTTCAAGGGTATGATTTATTCTTTATCTTTTTCGTTTAATTAATAATTATGCATAAAGGTGATCCGGGTATATGGTTTGTAAAATTTTTAAACTCGATTTTTACACGCTTCGCATTTTAATTTTTGCAATTTGATTGCTTTGGTCCCATGAATATTACAAACCTAACGATATGCCGAAGCTAAATTATAAATGTGCCCATAGCTTTTTGCAAACTAACCCAAAATCGTGAAGTGAATCTTGGGTCTCGATCGTAAACTATGGATACTTGGCATACCATGCAATCTTACAACCTCGTTTATATACATCTGAGCAAGACGTTCAAGTGTATAAGTTTCTCGTATCAGAAGAAATGAGCGGACTTGGTCAATCTATCAACAATGACCCAAATCGCATCTATGCCTTGAGAAACTTTGGGAAGACCAAGAATTTAAATCCATGGTAATGTGCTCCCACTTCCATTCTGGAATTTCAAGTGGTTGCAATGGACCTTTTGGTACTTGATGCTCCGCCTTGACTCGTTGACACGTTAGACACCTTGAGATAAATAGCGCTATCTCTCTCTTCATATTGCCCCACCAAAATGTATGTCGAAGATCATGATACATTTTGGTACTCCCAGGATGGATTGCAAACGGTGTGTTGTGCGCCTCCATCATGATTTTATACTTTAAATCAGGGTCGTTAGGAACACAAAGTCTGGAGTTGACTCGAAGTATTCCTTCTTCATCGATTCTTACTTCCGGCATCGCACCTTCTTGCACTTTCTTCCTCATACGCATCAGCTCCGGATCTGTAATTTGAGCAGCTTTAATTTTATCAATTAAAGTCGGTTCTACTCGTATATTTGCCATCATCACGTGGGTCCCTGGAGTCTTTATCTCTATCTCCATCCTTTGCAAGTCATACAAAATGGGCCTTTGCGTTGACAATATTGCACTCGTACCCGCATATGATCTTCTACTCAATGCGTCAGCTACCACGTTAAACTTTTCGGGATGGTATTGGATAGTATGATCATAATCTTTCAACAGTTCAAGCCAACGTCGTTGTCACATTTTGAGTTCCTTTTGAGTGAAGAAATATTTGAGGCTTTTATGATCCGTAAAGATCTCCACTTTCTCCCCATACAAGTAATGCCTCCAAATCTTTAGTGCAATGACAACAGCTGCCAACTCTAGATCATGAGTAGGATAATTCCTCTCATATTCTTTGAGTTATCGTGAGGCATAGGCTATGACTTTCCCATGTTGCATGAGAACAAATCCTAACCTTTTTCCCGAAGCATCACTGTAGATGACAAATCCCTCAGAACCAGATGGTATTGTCAAAACAGGTGCTGAAATGAGTCTCCTCTTGAGTTCTTGAAAACCCTTCTCACATTCCTCGCTCCAACCGAACTTTGTATCTTTTCGAGTCAGCTGAGTTAGTGGAGTAGCGATTCGAGAAAACCCTTCTACGAATCTCCGATAATAACCAGCTAAGCCGAGAAAGCTACGTACTTTGGCCAACGATTTAAGTTGCTCCAAACTTTGAATAGCTTCAATCTTTCTTTGGGTCAATAGATATTCCATGACTTGATACCACGTGCCCAAGGAATGCTACTTCCTCAAGCCAGAACTCGCATTTCTTCAACTTGGCATAAAACTTATATTCACGAAGCTTTTGGAATATCAGCCTCAAGTGTTGCTCATGATCTTCACGGGTTTTGGAATATATGAGGATGTCATCAATAAAGACGACCACAAAGTGATCCAAATATTCCTTGAATACTCGGTTCATCATATCCATGAGGGCAGCAGGAGCATTAGTCAATCCAAAGGACATGACTAGGAATTCATAATGCCCGTACCGAGTTCTGAAAGCCGTCTTTGGAATGTCATCGGTTCTAATCTTCAATTGGTGATATCCGGAACGAAGATCAATCTTTGAAAAGAATTTGGCTCTCTTAATCTGGTCAAAAACAGTCATCAATACGTGGCAATGGGTACCTATTTTTGATGGTGACATGATTTAACCCCGATAATCAATACTAAGTCGCATACTCCCATCTTTCTTCTTCATGAATAGAACAGAGCACCCCAAGGAGAAGTACTAGGACATATAAAGCCAATGTCTAACAATTCTCTGCGAGTTAAGTTTTAACTCCTCGAAGTTCAATAGGAGCCATTCGATATGGGATTTAGAAATGGGTTTTGTCTGCGGGTTCAAGGTCGATACAAAATTCAATTTCACGCTCTGGGGGTAGGCCAAGAAGTTCTTCAGGGAATACGTCAGGAAATTCATTAACAATAGAAATATTATTCAAAACTGACGTATTTTTGTTTAGATCTGTGACATGAGCTAAGAAAGCTTGACATCCGTTTTTCAATAAACAAATAGCTTTATGGCTTGAGATGACAGTGATTGATTTTAATGGTTTGGTTGCTTGAATTCACATAATAGGTCGATTAGGAATATGAAAGCTAACAACCTTACGAAAATAATCAATTTTTTTGCATGATGAGTAGTTAACCAATCAATCCCTAGAATTACATCAAATGCAAGTATTTTTAATGCAATAAGATCGACAGGTAATGTGTGGGTACCAACATGAACCAAACAAGACTTATAAACCGTGGATGTAATGAAGGTTTCTCCCAACGGAGTTTCCACAGATAAGTCAAAGTCTAATTCCTCCGGAGTCAAATTTAATCGTTGAGCGCAAATAGAGAAATAAAAGAATGGGTAGAACCGAGTATCAAATAAAGTGTAGACTTCGCTAGAGTTTATGATAAGCTTTACTGTGATGACCTCATTCGGGTTCCTTGCTTTTCGGGAGGTCACAACAAACGCCTCCCTTGCACTACACGGCTTTGACTTTTTCCGGGATGGCCTTTGGTGCCTCCATCCTAGTTGAATTTGTCTTTGGTGAGCGACAAAATCAAAGCTAAGTGACCTTCTCTTCCATAATTATAACACGCTTTGGACGGCATCGCGCAATTTGACCTGATGTGTCCTCCCTCCGCATTTGAAGCATATGATAGGTGGCCTTCTCCTTCCTTAACAACGGTCTTTGGTCTGGACGGCGTCTTTCCATCATTGTTAAATCTCCTCTTCTTGAAATGTCCATTCTTATTGTTTTGGCCTTGATTACCACCGAAGTGGTTACCATTTCTGGCCTGTTGATTCCCTCCATGCTTGTTGTCACCGCTTCGATGACTGCTCTCACTAGTATTATCATTTTTTGTTTGTACCGCTCTCTTTTGGTTGTGTTGACTCGTTATTGCGCTCCACCAACTGAGCCTTATTTACAACATCTGAATACAAACACAGTTTATGAGAAATAAGATGTTGACGTATCTCCGGCTTCAAATCTCTTAAAAACATTCGCGCCATTCTCTCTTCATTATCCACCAAGTGGGATGCAAACCGGGATAACTCCGCCAATTTTGCCTCGTATTGCGACATGGTCATATTGTTTTGCTCTAATTTGATAAACTCCACCTCCTTCATGTGACGAATACTTTCGGAAAAGTATTTGTCATTGAACAGCTCTTGGAACTTCTCCCAAGACATCTTCAGTACGGCTGGTTGAGTACGTTTTACCGATTCCCACCAGTAATTTGCCTCTTCACGTAACGTAAAGGCGGCAAAGGGAACCTTTTACTCCTCGGAGCATCCCAAGACATCAAATATCTTGGTGATCTGCTTTATCCATGCTTCCGCCATAAGTGGTTTTGGCTCTCCCTTAAACTCCGGTGGTCCCAGCTCCTTGAACTGTTTAGCGGTGACCGCCCGAGAGTTTCCAGTGTTTCCACCTATATTTTGGACAGAGTCGCTCTGCTTTCTTTGTTGCATGAATTGCATAAAGCCTCCGAACAATCCATCATTCATCATTTGGTCGGTGTTGTTGTTTGCATGAGGATTGTCGCCTTCGATGCACATTCTCCCCGATTATTGATATGTGGAGACTCAGCGGTCTCTTGTGCTCCATTGCTATTCTCAACATTTTCGGATGTCATTTTCAGAATCGCCATAAAACAAAGGTTAATTGACATGTAACATAATATCTCTAAACTCGACCAACCAATTTAAATACAAAATAAATTTAAGTAGGTCCTACTAGCGAAGGAATTCCCCGTCTCTCCCCTCCTAGTTCTAGTCTCACATCTTAGCCAGGGATCATATCCCTAAGCCTTGATACCAACTGTGACGCCCCCAAAATTAGGTATACATCACCCATCTTGGGTCGTCAGATACATGGTACAAAATTCAAATACAACTTACTAATACAACTATAGGTAATAATACGACAAAACATAACTGTGAGTTTGAATACAATTATTATCTACTAGAGATTATACAAACTCAAAAGGAGTCCTCATTACAATTATTAACACACTATTTCACAGAATAGTGAGGACTACTAATGCTATCCTTTGACCAATCACTCCGCTCCCCGACTAGTCCCTCGCTATGTTCTCATTTTCAAGAGAAACGGTGAAAGAAAGGGTGAGCTCAACTAGCCCAAGAAGAAAAATATTATGACTAAGATAATGCGTAATAAATTATCATTAGTCTCCAACAATGTTAAACCGATAAAATATAATAGACATCAAGTTTAACTGCGGCAATGAACAAACAATCCATTAAAAGAGTCAAGTAGAAAATAAAATCTACTATCTTTTATGATTAAAAGGTTTTTCTCATCATCTTTTATCACGAGACTCGACTTTTAATAAATATTCCACATCATCGAATCACCCCCGCACTTACGGGCCAAGGATATTCTTTAGTATCATGACAAAATTATCCATGCACTACGGGCCAAGAATATTTGTGTATTCATTAATGGTCATGATCATGCCAACAACTGTCCATCAATGCACTACGGGCCAATGAGAACTTTTACCACGTCATTTGTAACATTACGGTCATGATTACACGAAATAATCCTCGGTCATAATCATACCAAGTCCATCTATGCACTACTGAATATAGATGACTTTCAACAAAATATAAACATGAGGATGATGACAATGATATAAGAATTCAATAAAACAAGTTCAAGAATTATTTTATCCAGGAATTATTAACGTCCAAATTGTCAACATGATACTATTTTGTAGAGTAAAATTCAAGGAATGATCAGAAGAATATTTCCATGAAAAGATATTGGATGAAGCGCAAATATCAAGGATATTCTACTAATTTCATGGAGTATAGAAGTCAAAACTTTAACCAACTGAGTATAATAAAGAATGGAATAACAAAAGAAATCACCATGCATGCGGTATTTGATGCATGCAAAAGTTATTCCAACAGAATAATAATAATGGAACCAGTCGTGCAAAATTTGCAACCGAATTTGATGTTCCAACAGAATAATAAAGAGGCGGAACCAGTGGGTGTAAAAACACATGCATGTGATGTTCCAAATGAATAATAATAAGACGAAACCAGTCCGGTGTAAAAACACATGCATATGATGTTCCAACGGAATATTAATAAAGAGCGGAACTGTGTCGGTGTAAAAACACATGCACAAGATGTTCCAGCGAATAATAGAAAAATGTCACTGTGTATAGGGTAGATCACAGATACAAAGTTATTCCAATGTAATAATAAGAAATGGAATAACAATATTTCTCTCCATGAATAAGAAAGAATAACACCCCTTACCGTAAAAGGAACTGAATATAAAAGTAGTTAAGTAGCAGAATACTTTTCTTCTATCTCTCTATAGTCTCTCTCTATAGTTTCTCTCTCTAGAGTTCAGTGAATTAGTAAGAAAATAATGAAGGAATGAGCTTCTATTTATAGGAAAATGGAATGCATAGTAACTAATCCATGAACGGTCCAGATTGATTTACTTTAATTTGACGGTCCATATTTTAAGCAAAATCTTTTAAATAAAATATAATATATTCTATTTATAATCTAATAAAACGAATAACTTTATAAAAAATTTTACTATACAAATACTATATGTGCACTATGAAAACACTATGCATAATAAAATATAATATATTCTAATTATTGTCTAATAAAATGATAGCTTTATAAAAGTATTTTTTTTATATAAAAAGATTTTACTATGCAAAACATTATGCAGTATTAACTACGCAACACTATGCATAATAGAATATAATATATTCTATTTATAGAATAACTTTAGAAAAGTATTCATTTTATATATAAAAGATTTTCTCAGTATTATTACATTAATAATACCAACAAAACTTAGCGACTTATCACGTAAAAGATCAATAATCAATACCGTGTGCTACTATGCAACCACGCGTAGACATCGTATTTTTTTAACACCGTGTGTTTCAACAGCTTAACCAGTAAAACTTCCGCCGTTATTTTCATAAAGTATTTTTGTCGTTTTCTCAATCCGATAATAATTCCGTTGTGTAGGGTCCACCAATGATTGTGCCGTTGTACTAATATTCCCCGTTAAAACGAATATTCCCCACCAATCGAATATTATATAACAACTTCATGTATTTTGCAAAATTTATAAATATTACCCACAACTATTATATTAATTTCACTCCATAATATTCAAAATTAATATTTATAGAAAATTCATCTTTATTCAAAAAGTTGGGGTTTTACATATATCGTTTATCTCGTCAACCCTTGACCCTTAACCACATACTGTACACATATACACAGAACATATTCACGTATTCCCTTAATCCTGAATAATTCACCTAAATCCTTCACAGAATTTTGAAATCCTCAAAATTCTATCTTAAAAATATCAAACGCATGCACTTATTTTCTGTCTAGGTTCTAATATCGAACCTTAAATTAATTAATAAAAATTTTAAAAAATATTCTAAATTCTCGAGTTGTCACAGAAATCATGACTTAATATAATTATAATTATATGAGTACTATGTGATTAATACTAAGTATGGTTATGTAGAAATTTAATTGGTGAACTTCTCGTTAGAAAATCCTAACCCTGAATAACAAACCCTAATTTTATCTATTAAACCCTAATCGGGGTTTATAAATAAGAATTTATGACTTTATATATTGAATGTTATGTGGTTAATAGTAGGTATAAGTATAAAGAAATACATTTGTAGAAATCTTGTTACGAAACCCTAATTGAGAATTAGGAAATCCTAACCTTAATATAAATCCCTAATTCTTGTTCATTAAACCCTAATTACGATTAACAAAACCCTAATGATCAAAACTTAAGGGATAGATTTTAAAGTTTTTAGAAGTATATGAAATGACTAGATTACCGTTAAAATTTATTTGGAAATTATTAAATTACCCTTAGTATGTGTGAAATGACTAAAATGCCATTTTCTTATCTTTTAAGCAAAAGATAATGCCAAATCTTGGTGATTCACCTCTTGGATTTTCCATGTGCTCCAAAACCATTTCACCAGCAAAAAATTGACACATATGACCATCCACATTCATTAGATCATGCTTAGATTGTCAAGAAAGTATATTATAGACCATAATACCCTCACTTCAATTTTCTATACTTAGCTAAGCTCTCATTCTCTAAGCCCATGAAATTTAAACTAAATAAACATCATATTGTAAGTCCTAATCAGTCCTTAAACCCTTAAAGTCAGAATTAGAATGGAGAATTCAAGAAGTGGCTTAAAAAGGTAATAAACTCGAATTCATGCTAGATCTTTAAGGCCTTAGTAAATTTTATGTTTTGATGTTTAAATATGTTAAGTTTAATGTTATTTGATGATCTGGTTTGTTAAAACATGAATCTATAACACTTAAATGGATAAAAATGAAGATTTTAGAAAACTGTCAGGAACCCTAAAAACTAAGTCTGACAGTCAAATGTCAGACCTTGTAGATCATGATCTGTTAGTAGCTTGAGCTGTTAAGTGTATTAATGTTATACTATGTCATGATGTTAGTGTTCTAGAAGTGAAATTATGACCATAACATTTGTAGATTTCATGTTATTCACGGTCAAAACCCGTTGATCAATCATGAAAAGTTTTCTGGAAAACCCAAAACACCAAGAACAAGGTCTGACAAGATATTTAGGACCTTAGATCTTCCAACTATGTTATTGTTAGGACCCCTAAGTGTAACACTTTTGTAAACTGACATATAGACTACATGTCCATGACAACTGATTACTCATTACATCAATAGGGTGCGAGATATTATCAGTCAAAAGTGGTTGACCAAACTGGAAACCTAGTTTTATGAAAAACCCAAAAACTCAAGAAACACTTCTGACAACCGTTTGACCTACTTATATAGATCTTCGAATTGAATTGTGTTTAGGTTAGATAAATGTCACATTTTGGTAGCTTGTTGTCTATACTACAACACCATGATACTCGATCACCTATTACATCACTAGAAGATTAGTTATTGAGGGTCAAATGTCATTGACCGATCACGTGCCAGTTCAAGAAAACCCAGAAAACGTCAAGAACACCTAACAAGTGTCTGATAACATTTTTAATAGTTTAAATCTTCTACTTGTGATGTTGTCATGCTAAACCAATGTCATACTTTTAAACCTTGATATGTTGACAACCTTCAACCATTAAAACACCTAATTAGCACATAGACTAGAAGTTATTAGCAATTAAAAAGCTCTAACCGACATTAACCCAACCTTTCTAGAAAACCCAAAACGAAGAACAGCCTGACCATAAGGTTTGACCACCCATATCTTCTTGATTTGATATAGTTAGGTAATAAACATATTATGTGCTTATAGTATTACATAAGTACTGTAACCGATTGGACATTAAACCTGGTCAAAATAGCCCCTAAGGCGTTGACCGGGCTGTTCTTCAGTTGATGAAGAACATCTACAACAACGCTTCCTGTCGCGAAAGACCTTTAGCGATGTTTTCTAATAAATTTAATAAAAAAAATTAAAAAATTAGAAATAAATAATTAATTATTAACAATAATTACTAAATAAATTCTAAAATATATTTAAAAATTATAATAAATAATTTCTACTGTTTTGACATAAAATTCATTAATATTTTAATTTATTTAAATATTAATGATAATAAAATTATTTAAGTTTTATATTAACTAAATATTTAAAATGATATTAATCATTATAAATAATTTGAAAAAGATATTAATGGTTTAAAAATCATTATAAATAAAAATAAATTATTTAAAATAGGATTCTTGATTTGAAAAATCATTATAAATGAAAAATAATTACTTAAAATTTGTATTAATGACTTAAAATAATTATGATTAATAATAAATCATTTGAAAATGATATTAATCATTTTAAAATTATTGTAAGTTTCTAGAAAATATTATAAGTGATAATTAAATTACCTAAAATAATATTAAAGCTTGTAAATTAAATTTGTTGAGAAATTAAACTCGACAAATATTCAATAAAGCAATAAAACACCAGCGAATAAACATCGAATTAACCCCATACACTACTAGTTTGATTAAATATTAGCTATTATTGTTTCTGACGACTGTTATAAACATATTTAGGTTGCGTAGCCAGTTTAAAATAGCATAAATTAGTTGATCTTCGAGCAGGCAAGTTTTCTAGCTTCATTTAATTTCTTTATTAAATTTAAGTTTTATTTATTGATATACGAACTTATTATAAACATTATTCGTGATATCTTTTGTTGAGAGGTTATAGCTTATTGTTCAAGCATAACCGAATGAAATGAACTATTTTTTTTTTTTTGCATAATTTGATTTTGATTTGATATCAAAATATAAACTGTGATAAAACCAATATTGTTTGGTACAAATATATATACTGATACTATTTGGAAATGACAGTTATAGCACTGATCGATGGTTATAGACAGTTATAGCACTGGACTATTTGTATGTATACTATGTCCTATTGAATAGAACAATCTCGGGGTTCGAAGTCTTTATGACTGACAGAAGCCGGATCGAGTTAATGTTTTCTAAGTCTTTATGGCCTTTAGAAGTGATTATCATGTCCGGTTGAACAGATCAACTTTGGGTGTAAGACCTTGAATTATATGAAATGAAAGTATCTAATTTTCTTATAATTATTATTCTATTTAATAAATGGTTAAACTTTAAGGGAATATTAAATGCGACGTTATGACCGTGTGTGGGCCCCATAACTAAAAAGCGATTGGATGAAGAAAACGACAAATATAAGTTGTTTAAAATAATGGTAAGTAGTTGTTACCGATTAATCTTCGTTAAAATACTCTATTGGTTAAAACACAAGAAGATTACCCGGTATTGCACCAATTATTGATTCTTACGTAAGAAGGCACTACTCAATAATGGTTACGATAATTCTTCAAAGATTTTATTGATTTAATAATTGTCTGCGTTGATATTTTATATCTTTGTTGTTTCAATAATTGTCATTACACAATATTTTTCATTATCGGAAGCAATAATTCATATTATCCGAATAATATTATTAGATAACATTATTGGCAATGTCTAGAAAGTGATGTCTAAGGAGAGGTTTGGTCACCTAATTCGGCGCCATGAAGAGAGAGAAATTCTTATTGGAAAGCCCTCTTTCCAGGAACCGCCTGGTCATCAATATTGTGATTCGTAATATTATTTGTGAATAATTAATTATTGATTCATATGATGAGAAAAATATTGATTTTATGTGGATATAGATGGAGAAAATTTTAATGTGACAATTGTTGAAAATTGAAATTTTATCTTTTTCTCGATAAAATAATTCGTTTAAATATATTATTATATTTTAATAATATAATAATGGTGATATTTTTACAAACGAATGTGGGATATATGAGTATACGAGGAGGAAGAGTATTTTGTTGCTATAAATGTTTAAAACATGTTAAACATGTCGGTGGACCCCATTTATTGATTGAAATTTAATTATACTTTATAAAATCGCTTCGCTTATGGATTTTGGGCCAATTTTTGTTTGGAATTTGGAAAAACTTTCTTCCGCAAAGTTGTAGAGAATTGAATTTCCTATAAAAAGCCACGGATTCGAATTTTTTGGCAAAAGGGCTATTTATTATGAATTATTGAAGCTCAAGCTCAAGCTCGAAATAATTGATTTTTGAAGTTTAAAATATTTAAAATTAGAAAACGCTTTTTTTGTTGTTAGTCTTGTGTAGTGGGTTGGTTGGTGGTGATGTTGGGCAAATTAATGTGCGTTGGAAAATATACATATATATTATTAATTTATTAAATTTTACGCTTTGGTGTTCTAAGCAATTTCCTATAAATAGGGTGCTTAGGTTAGAATTGAAAATCACACCGTAAATCGAAGTTTTCTCTCTATATTATCGGCGTATTCTTGTGAGTATTTTGAGTATACTTTGAGTATTGCTATACGGCAAGTTCAAGTCATAAACCAGATCCAGGTGTTTCAACTAGAAGTCTTGTCTTCGAGGTAAGGAATATTATTTTTTTTAAGTAGCGATATTATTTCTTCAATATCATTATGTTGAAATATTGATCCGAAGTTTTTTTTTATCAAATTTGGAACTTTTAGTGTTGGAGTTATTATTCACGATATCGGCACTATTCACGATATCTGATCTATTCACGAATCATTTACACTTTATTCATCGAAAAATGAAAAATTTTCTTTTCGTCCAAAATATCTATTATGGATACTAGCTTTGATTGTATCCATGTTTTGATCATTCTTGAATTTTACACCACTATAATTATTTTTGAGGTATTTTTGGACATGGATAAAACAAAGTACGAATCCTTAATCCTTAATCCTTGTCATTTTGTTTCACTGGATTCGTTTCTTTAAAAATATTTTTCATCATCCTCAGTCTTAAATGATGATATTATTGAATATCTTTGGCCTGTAGTGCAAAGATGAATGATTTCTGAAGAATATCTTTGGCCCGTAGTGCAAAGATGAACAGGTGTTTAGATGAACATGACCAACTGATGAATATCTTTGGCCTGTAGTGCAAAGATGAATATTTGATTCCAGATATATATTGATTGATGTTACAGGGATAAAAGATAGATGATGAACTTTTAAATTCATACATAGAAGATAGTAGTTTGCATTCTCTACTTAACTCTTCTAATGAATTATTATTTTCGCTGCGAATATTGATTTAAAATTTGTTGTCTATTGTATTCTATTAGATTTTTTCCCTGTTGAAGACTAACGGTAATTTGTTGTATATTATCTTAGTCATAATATTCTTTACTGGGCTAGTTGAGCTCACCCTTTTCCTTTTTGTTCCATTTTTTCTTCTCAGGAGGCGAGAATATAGCGAGAAGTACTTAGCCTGTGGGTATGGAATGAAGGTTCTAGAGAGAGTTGTTTAGTAGTCCTCACCATTTTTGTAAAATAATGTATCAATAAATGTGATGAGGATCTATTTGAGTATAGATATTGTCTAGAAGATAATATTTGTATTCAAACTCTCAGCTTTTCTTGTTGTAATAATAAAGTTGTAGTTGTTTTTTGTACCATGTATTGACAACTCGAATGGGTGATGTATACCTATTTTGGGGGCGCCACGGTTGGTATCGAGCTTAGGGATATGATCTCCGTGGAGATCTGGGGATAGAACTAGGAGGGAGAGACGAGTAAATCCTTCGCTAGTGTGTCCTACCTAAGCTTATTTGTTAGTTAGTCAAGATATAGGGATATTATGTGATATATTGATTTCCTTAATTAACCCTTGTTTTGTAGCAGTGATTTAAGAATGTCAATCGAGAATATTAACAACGGAAATGAGGCTGTGGAGACGCTTGTACTCACCAACGAGGAGAGCGTGTAACAGTCGACAATGTTCCTCCTGTGAACAACACCATCGAGCGGATGATGAGCGAGGGATGTTTAGAAGCTTTTTGCGGTTCATACAAAAATCGAATGAGGGAGACTCGTGTTCAAAATACGAGGAGGAAACGATAGCAATTCACCAAGTTGTCACTGACCAAAGCGAGTTCAAAGAGTTGGGACCACCAGAATTTAAGGGAAAGCGATCCGATCATGGCGGAAACACGGGTCAAGCAAATTACCAAAATATTCGATATCTTGGGATGCACGGAGGAATAGAAGGTTCCATTCGCCACCTTTATGTTCCAGTGGCGAAGGCGGACTCTTGGTGGGAGTCGTGAAGCGTACCCATCCAGTACTCAAAGCATGTCTTGGGAGACATTTCAGAAATTATTTAATGACAAATACTTTCTTGAAAGTGTTCGTCGTATATGAAGGAAGTGGAGTTCATCGATTATAACAAAAAACAACATGGCGGTGTCTCGAAGACGAGGCAATGTTTGCAGAGTTATCGGTTTGCACATCATTTAGTGGAGAATGAGGAACGATGGCGGATGTTTCGAGAGGTTTGAAACCCGACATCGACAATATCTCATTTCTCATAAATTTTCTCTCTATTCAGATGTTGTTAACAGTAGGCTCAATTGTTAGAAGCGAGATAACGAGTATGTTCAACCGAGGGGACCATAACGAGGATCGTATCAGGAGATAGCGATCAGCAATGAATAATGATAACCGCCGGAGAAAAAGCGAGACGGACAAAAATGGTAACCACTCTGGTGGTAATCATGGCCATGAAAATAGAAGAAGCGAGTCAGGAGGAGATTTTAAAAAGAGGAGATTTAACAACGACCATGTGAAGACGACAATGCCGGCTGCAAAGAATGGTTCTAAGGGAGAGAATGACCACACCAGGTCATATGCTACAAATGCGGAAAAGAGGGACATATCGGTCCAAGCGCCCACAACAGTTCAAGGTATGCTATAATTATGGAAAGGAAGGACATATCGCCGAGATTATACAGTGAGCGAAACCTAGTTCAGTGAGGGACGGTGACTCAAAAGAATGTCCTAGAAAAGTCAAAGTTAACGATTCCGGGAAGAGCGTTTGTTGTATTTGGTCAAAATGCGAGGAACCCAAACTAGGTGATCACAAGGTAAGCTATTTATAAATTCTTGCGTAAGTTTATACCTTACTTGATCTCGGTCATACCCATTCATTTATCTCTCCAAAGATGTGCTCAACGTTTAAACTTGACTCAGGAGAAATTAGACTTTGACCTATCTGTGGAAACTCCGTTAGAAGAAACTTTCATCACATCCAATTGTTTATAAATCTTGTTTGATTCAAGTTGGCACCATCACCTTTACATTGACCTTATCTCTTTAAAGATACTTGCTTTTGATGTGATTTTAGGGATTGATTGGTTAACTACTCATCATGCCAAAATTGATTGTTTTCGTAAGGTTGTTAGTTTTCATATTCCTAACCAACTGTTATGCGAATTCAAGCAACTAAACCATTAAAATCAATCACTATCATATCTAATCATAAAGCTATTCGTTTATTAAAAGCGGATGTCAAGCTTTCTTAGCCCATGTTATGGATTTGAATAAAGACACGTCAAATTTGAATAATATTCCTGTTGTTATTGACTTTCACGACGTATTTCTGAAGAACTTCCCGGTCTACCCCCAGAATGTGAAGTTGAATTCTTTATTGATCTTAAACCTGGTACAAAGCCTATTTCTAAAACCCCATATCGAATGGCTCCTATTGAACTTCAAGAGTTAAAGATCCAACTACAGGAATTGTTGGACATTGGTTTCATTCGCCCTAGTACATCTCCTTCGGGGTGCTCCTGTTTTATTCAGAAAGAAGAAAAGGCGGGAGTATGTGACTTTGTATTGACTATCGGAATTGAACCATGTCACCATCAAGAATAAGTATCCTCTACCTCGTATTGATGACTTGTTTGACCGATTCATAAGGGCACAATTCTTTTCAAAAATCGATCTTCGTTCGGATATCATCAGTTGAAGATTAGGCGAGGATATTCCAAAGCGCCTTGTAACTTCGGTATGGGCATTATGAATTCTTAGTCATATCTTTCGGACTAACTAATGCTCCTACGGCTTTCATGGATATGATGAACCGAGTATTCAAGGAATATTTGGATCGGTTTGTTGTTGTCTTTATTGATGACATCCTCATATATTCCAAAAGTCGTGAAGATCATGAGCACCATTGAAAGGTGGTACTCCAAAGGCTTCGTGAAAACAAACTATATGCCAAATTGAAGAAATGCGAGTTCGGCTTGAGGAAGTAGCATTTCTTGGGCACATGGTGTCAAAACATGGAGTATCCGTGGACCGCCGAAGATTGAAGCAATACAAAGTTGAGAGCAACCAAAGTCGGTGGCCAAGAAACGTAAGCTTTACGGTCTACATTGGCTGGTTATTATCGGAGATTCGTGGAAGGGTTTTCGGTGCTACTCCATTAACCCAAATTAACTCGAAGTATACAAAATTCGTTTGGAGCAAAGAATGTGAGAAAAGTTTCCAAGAGCTTAGAGGAGACTTATTTTAAGACTGTTCTAACAATACCATCTGGTTCGGATGGATTTGTTATCTCAAACGATGCTTGAGCAAAGGTTAGGATGTGTTCTCATGCAACGTGGGAAAGTCATAGCTTTATGCCTCGCGACAACTTAAAGAGTATGAGAGGAATTATCCTACTCATGATCTAGAGTTGGCGTGAAATAAGCAAGGCTAAAGATATGGAGGCACTATCTATATGGGGAGAAAGTGGAGATATATTCAGATCATAAAAGCCTTAAATATTTCTTCACTCAAAAAGAACTCAACATGCTTGGCAAATGACGTTGGCTCGAGCTATTGAAAGACTACGACCACACTATTCAATACCATCCCGAAAGCGAACGTGGTAGCTAACGCATTGAGTAGAAGATCATATATGGAATGAGTGCGATGATGTCAAGTATCACGCGAGAGAGCCAACTTTAATAGAAAAAGTTAAGGTTGCTCAAGCCACCGAAGGCCGGAGTCGATCGCGTGATGAAGAAAAGTACAAGAAGGAGCTATTCCTAAGCGAGAATTGATGAAGAAGGAATACTTGAGTCCACTCTAGACTTTGTGTCCCTAACGACTCGATTTGAAGTACAAGATTATGATGGAGGCACTGATACACCATTTGCAATCCATCTGTAAGTACCAAAATGTATCGTGATCTTGACATACATTTTGGTGGAACAATATGAAGAGAGAGATTGCAAAGTTTATCTCAATGTGTTTAACTTGTCAACGTGTAAAGGCGGAGCATTTAGTACCTAAGGGTCCGTTGCAACCACTTGAGATTCCGAAATGGAAGTGGGAACACATTACTATGGATTTCGTTCACGGGTCTTCCTCTACGGTTTCTCAAGGCATCAATGCTACTTGGGTTATTGTTGATAGATTAACCAAGTTCGCGCTCATTTCTTGCCGATCACGGAGACTTATTCCCTTGAGCGTATTGCTAGTATATGCGTGAATGAGATTGTGAGGTTGCATGGCATGCCGGTATCCATAGTTTCGGATCGTGACCCAAGATTCACTTCAAGATTTTGTGTTAGCTTGCAAAAAGCTATGGGCGCGGATTTCTGATTCAATTCGGCATACCATCCTCAAAGCAGACGGACAATCGAAAGGACTATTCAAACTCTTGAAGATTTATTAAGACTGTGTCCTAGACTTCAAGGCGGTGTTGGGATAAGTATTTACCATTGGTGGAATTCTCCTACAACAACAGATTATCGAGCAAGTATAGGTGTGGCTCCATTTGAAGCATTATATGGAAGAAAGTGTCGCTCTCCGATATGTTGGGGACGAGGTGGGTGAAGTAACATTGTTGGGACCCGAGTTGAGTATACGTATGACTACGAGAAAAGATCCAAATGATTGACAACGTATACAAATGGCACAAGATCGACAAAAGAGTTATGTGGATCTTCATCGAAAGGACGTGGAATTTAGTATGGGGATCATGTATTGTTGCGAGTTGCTCCATGGAAGGGAGTTACAAGATTTGGGAAGAGAGGAAAGCTCAATCCACGATTTATTGGTCCATTTTAAATTCTTGGAGGAAGTAGGAAATGTAGCCTATAGACTAGCGTTACCTCCAAAGTATGTCTCGTGTTCATAATGTGTTTCACATATCTGTACTTCAGTAAATATGTGAAAGACCCGAACCACGTTATAGAGTTAGAACCAGACGAGATAGTAGAAGACTTAACGTATGAGGAGGTACTCATCAAGATCTTGGATAGGAAGGAGCATGTCCTACGCGCATGAAAAGGTCATACCACAAGTTAAAGTTCGTGGAGGAATCATCTTTATAGAGGAAATGACATGGGAATTGGAAGCGGAAATGAAAGCGAGGTATCCTCACCTTTTCAAACACAGAGGTACGTCGTCAATTTCGAGGATGAAATTTCATAAGGAGGGAGGTTGTAAGACCCCAACTTATTATTAATGAAATTTAATTTTCTATTTATTATTTTGAAATAGTAAGGGTTGATTTGATTAATGTGGATAGTTAGGGTAAAATCATAAATATTTCAAAATAAGCAAGTGGTTATAAAATATTCATTGTTGTCGGGGAATATTCGTTTGATGTCGTGGAATATTCGTAAATGTCTTGGAAGAATATTGCATTTACCACGCGGTAGCGACCATGTGTGGGCCCCATGCTGAAAGCGATTGGATGAAGAAAGCGACAAATATAAGTTGTTTAAAATAATAACAGTAGTTATTACAGATTATCTTGTTAAAATACTAAATTGGTTAAAACATAGTAGCTACATTATTACACCAATTATTGATTCTTACGTAAGAAGGCACTACTCAATAATGGTTACAATAATTATCGCTCAAAGTATTTTATTGGTTTAATTATTCTTCTTTGCGTTGATATTTTATATTGTTTGTTGTTTCAATAATTGTCATTACACAATATTTTTCATTATCGAAGCAATAATTCATATTATCTGAATAATATTATTAGATAACATTATTGGCAATGTCTAGAAAGTGATGTCTAAGGAGAGGTTTGGTCACCTAATTGCGCCAGGTGAGGAGAAATTCTTATTGGAAAGCCCCTCTTTCACAGAGGCGCACGGTTGTCAATATTGTGATTACGTAATATTATTTATGAATAATTAATTATTGATTCATATGATGAGAAAAATATTGATTTTATGTGGATATAGATGGAGAAAATTTTTAATATGACAATTGTTGAAAATTGAAATTTTATCTTTTACGATAAAATAATTATTTAAATATATTATTATATTTTAATAATATAATAATGGTGATATTTTTTTACAACGAATGTGGGATATATGAGTATCTGAGGAGGAAGAGTATTTTTGTTGCAATAAATGTTTAAAACATGTTAAACATGCCGGTGGACCCCATTTATTGATTGAAATTTGATTATAACTTTATAAAATCGCTTGTTTGTGGATTTGGTCGATTTTTGTTTGGAATTTGGAAAAACTTTCTTCTATAAAGTTGTAGAGAATTGAATTTCCTATAAAAAGTCACGAGATTGAATTTTTACGGCAAAAGGGCTATTTATTATGAATTATTGAAGCTTCAAGCTCAAAATAATTGATTTTTGGAAGTTTAAAATATTTAAAATTAGAAAAACGTTTTTTGTTGTTAGTCTTGTGTAAGTGAAGGCTGGTTGGTGGTTGATGTTGGGCAAATTAATTGTGCGTTGAAAATATATATATATATATATATATATATATTATTAATTTATTAAATTTTCGCTTTGGTATTCTAAGCAATTTCTATAAATAGGGTGCTTAGGTTAGAATTGAAAATCACACCCGAACTCAAGTTTTCTCTCTATATTATCGAGCGTATTCTTGTGAGTATTTTGAGTATACTTTGAGTATTGCTATAAGGTGCAAGTTCAAGTCATAGCTTTTGTGATCAGGTGTTTCAACTAAATCTTTTGTCTTTCGAGGTAAGGAATATTATTTTTTTCGTAATGATATTATTTCTTCAATATCATTATGTTGAAATATTGATCTGAAGTTTTTTTTATCAAATTTGGAACTTTTGGTGTTGGAGTTACTATTCACGTATACGACACTATTCACGATCAGTACTATTCATGAATACGACCATTATTCATCGAAAAAATGAAAATTTTCTTTTTTCGTCAAAATATCTATTCTCGGATACTAGCTTTGATTGTATCCATGTTTTGATCATTCTTGAATTTTACACCACTATAATTATTTTGAGGTATTTTTGGACATGGATAAAACAAAGTCTGAATCCTTAATCCATAATCCTTGTCATTTTGTTTCTTTGGATTCGTTTCTTTAAAAATATTTTTCATCATCCTCGGTCTTAAATGATGATATTATTGAATATCTTTGGCCTTGTGCAAAGATGAATGATTCTGAAGAATATCTTTGACCGTAGTGTAAAAGATGAGCGGTGTTTAGATGAACATGACCAATGATGAATATCTTTGGCTGTAGTGCAAAGATGAATATTTGATTCAGATATATATTGATTGATGTTACGGGGGATAAAAGATAGAGCGATGAACTTTTAAATTCATACATAGAAGATAGTAGTTTGCATTCTCTACTTAACTCTTCTAATGAATTATTATTTCATTGCGAATATTGATTTAAAATTTGTTGTCTATTGTATTCTATTAGATTTTTCCCTGTTGAAGACTAACGATAATTTATTGTATATTATCTTAGTCATAATATTCTTTCTTTGGGCTAGTTGAGCTCACCCTTTTCCTTTTTGTTCCATTTTTCTTCTCGGGAGGCGAGAATATGGAAAAGTAGTCGGGGTATGGAATGAAGGTTCTAGAGAGAGTTGTTTAGTAGTCCTCACCATTTTTGTAAAATAATGTATCAATAAATGTGATGAGGATCTATTTGAGTATAGATATTGTCTAGAAGATAATATTTGTATTCAAACTCACAGTTTTACTGTTGTAATAATAAAGTTGTAGTTGTTTCTGTACCATGTATTGACAACTCAGAATGGGTGATGTATACCTATTTTGGGGGCGTCACAGAAGAAGTATGCAGATTTGCATCGAGAAAATAGGGAGTTTGAGGTAGGCTCGTATGTATTTTTAAAGGTATTTCCCTGGAAAGGAAAGATACGCTTTGGGAAGAAGGGGAAGTTAAGTCCAAGGTTTATAGGACCTTTTGAAGTATTAAAACGGGTAGGCGAGGTAGCTTATATGGTAGCATTACCTCCAGACCTAGAACGAATACATAACGTGTTTCACGTATTGGTGTTACGTCCTTATAAGCTAGATTATAATCACGTAATAGAGTATGAACCTATTCTAATTGAGAAGGACTTAACGTACGAAGATATGTCAATTCAAATCCTCGATAGAAAAGAGCAAGTGCTACAAGAACAAAGTTATACCTTCCGTGAAGGTGTTATGGAAGAACAACGATACCGAAGAAGCAACGTGGAAATTGGAAGAAAAGATAAGGAAGGATTACTGTGACAACCCGAGAATTTAGGAAATTTTTTAAAATTTTAATTAATTTATTTAAGGTTCAAAATTAGAACCTAGACAGAAAATTAGTTTATGCGTTTGATATTTTTAAGATAGAATTTAGAGGATTTAAAAATTCTATGAAGGATTTAGGTGAATTATTCAGGATTAAGTGTATATGTGTTTATGTTCTATGTATATGGTCATTTATGTGTTCAGAATGTGGTTACGGGTCAAGAGTTGACCAGATAAACGATATCTATAACAAACCCTAAGTATATATTAAGAACTTCAACGTTCGATTAGAAAATTCTTACGAATTATAAGAAACCTTAGAATCGGTTCTAGAAACTCTAATTTCAGTTCCGGGAATCCGAAACCCTAATTCGAAAATTTAAAACCCTAATTTGGGAACTTAAAGGATAATTATAATGCTCAAGTGCTAATAATTATAATATTAATTAGGATAAAGCTTAATTATTTAGCAAACCCTAATTTTAAATTTTCAAACCCTAAATTATGGATTTGAAACCCTAATTTATAATTAGGGAAAACCTAAGTGTTAATTTAATAATTTTAATAATAATTAGGAAATATTAATTCTAATTTTCAAGTTAAGTAATTAAAAATCCTAATCTAATTACAAAATCTAATTTCTAAATTAGAAAATTATTTTCTATTAGAAACCCTAATTTTTTGGTTATAAACTCTAATAACCAATTTTGACCCTAATTGCTAAATTAGCAATTTTAATTAGGAAATACTAATTTAGGAATTTTTAATATAATTAGAAAATTATAATTATAATTTAGAAATATTAATTTCTATTTTTAAAAACCTAAATTGGAAACTTTAGAAATCAAATTACCAAAACCTAAGGGTTGAAACCCTAAACCCTAAATGGTTCAAACCCTAAATCCTAACCCAAACCCTAAATCCCAAGGGTTTGGTCATTTACTAGAATGTCATTAAAATTAATTGCTAAAAGACTATTTTGCCCTTTTTACATTCTTTAATGTGGTGGAGTGTAAATCTAGCAATATTATTGGTTGGTGTAACGCCCCAAAATCCCAATCTATCTCACACACCGGATTAAAATGCGTCACAGTACATCATTCATTACGCATACATCATTATATCTTTGAAATATAACAACATACACTCTCAAATCCCAGGTTCTAAAAACCTTATAGCTTTTCTCATTACAAATAATGATAATTACATTTTTCTTTACATCTTGCACGAGTGATTTTTATCCTCCACCAAGGATACATAATCGTACATTAAACTATTCTATAGTTTAATTCTCAACTTTCTACATTACAAGTCTTCACTTGATCTTCTCGCTCATTCACATTCTGAATGACACTTCATCTGGATACCGATCAGCTTGATCTTTACGGGATCCTTAAGTTCTTTCTAACATCGTTCGCTGAAAATGTTTTTCATTTAAAGCAAGTGTGAGCATTCAATTGCCCATCAAGTCATAACAGTTGAACAAACAACTTCAAGAATTTAAACATTCTTTTCAGACTTCAATAACCGAACAAAGGTTACGAAGCAGCTTGAATAATAGGAATAGTCTTGATTTCTATCATCTTAAAACATTAGTTACATGCACTTTGAAATACTTTCATTCTCTACTCTCTTTCATGCACATTCTGTCTGGCTAGAATCAATAGCACAGACTTAACAATAACGGTTCATGTATAAACAGAATATTCTTTTATTGAACAGTTCAAACATAGAACAGTTCATCTCACAGAAAACACCAAAGTGTTTACATTGTGGCACAAGGCCTCATACGTTCTACCACCTTGTACAAATATCACACATTCGCACATAGACAGAACTTCTCAAGTTCAACTTCTAAGAAGTTTTAGAAACTAGCATTCATTTAAAAATATGAATGAAGTTAGGAAACTTGCCTTACGCACAGCTACAGGTTACGCTGAACTGCTCATTCCAATTCCTATGTAGCACATAAGAAAAATAACAAATACACCAATTAGTCATATACTTGACTTATGCATTGGTTTACCTAACTTTACTTCTTAAGGTTCACGTTTTTACAATATAATTTAACGCGACTAACTTTCATTACCGGTTTACGGTTTCATGACATACGGAGATGTCTTACTCAAAATGTTCATCATCTTTGATGATTTACATCCTTATCTTCTTCTTATACTTCTCTAGGACTCAGCACACATCGCTTTTCTACTAGTAGTCCATATGGTACTCTGAGTGGTTTCCCACAAACAACCAACAAACAAGTTCCCGTCTCATCTACACTGCCCACATAGTGAGTTAGATCGGTTGCCAGTTTCGTATTTACCTTCGTTCTCTGAAGGAATTGTTTAGCCCAGCTCCCATATGTCAACCATCAAAGGTTACGATTGTACGACAACCTAAATTTCTCTTAACTTATATGAACTATTAAACTATAATGTTCGTTAAGTCAATTTATTATTCCTTATGGCTTTTTGGCAAGTAATTGCCATACCTCAGGACTTATTCTTATCCGAATCACATGCGACTTTCATTAATCTTATTATCATTCGATACGGCTTTCTTGATACCATTTGTATCTTACTTACTACTTTCATTAACGTCTATGTCATACAACTAAGGTATACTTAACACGTTCGTCCAACGCAAATACGATTTACGAGGATCGTTTACATAGTCAACGTTTATGTTGCTCGTTTCTTAATCTCTCATTCAACCTTTGCTCAAGGTTTTAATCACTTTCGATCGTTATCCATCCCATGAACCCTATGTTCATTATTATTTCTTAATATCAAAGCCATACAGATCATTGTATGCTAAGACCGATCGTTCATCGCAACAACGTTGCGTTCACAACGTCTATACACTTTACATTCATCTCGTATTACCCCGTCATAATATCGAAAAGTTATTCATTACTTTCATCACTCAACGTCTAAGGAATTACAATCATAGCAATCCCTCACGTTCATTTATCGCGACTACGGTCCCCGGATAATGGTTCCGTAACCCGCGTCTACATTCATTTAATCTCATTTAATCTTTCTGTTCAACCTTCATTAAAGGTTTAAAACACTCGACTAAGTGTTACATTAGTTGAACATTATGTTCATATTTCTTTCTTGCAGATCCCTCGAGAAATTGAGCAGTTAAAATCTCATTTCTGGGCATTGCCCTTCACCTTGTGGCTGGCTGCTGCTGGGTTCTTTACTCTCGTATTTGTGGCCGACTTACTTCTCTCTCTCTCTCTTCTTAAAATGCGGCCTCAGTCCTTTGTTATCTCTTATTTGCTACCCACTCTCCGAAGGTTGTGGCCGAGCTTCTTGTAATGCGGCGTAGACCTCAGGTATGACTTGATCATGCGGCCGTAGAGAGCATGAAACCTAGAAAAATTTTCTAAGTCTTTTACAAGCTTGAGACGCTGATTTCGAAATTTCATAACATCTTTGTTATAACTCGGAACAAGGTCGTTCTAAAGCCATTTTCTTCCTTATCTTACGTACTTCGATTACCTATGGGTAGAACTTCGTTCTGAATTCGTTAACATGCCATTCAATAGGCTTAATCTTCACTCTTCGTTCATTTTTACGTTATTAACGTCCTTTGTTCGTTCGTCCATAATTCGGTCATCCGAACTCGGAATTAGTTTGTTCTTGAGTATACGACTCACGTTTTCAACATTCTCTTACATTCTTATGAAACCCTACATGTTCGGTTTCATTTATAAACTTTCTAATTCTCGTTCATCTTTTACGAAAATTTCGCCATAACTTCGTTATAGCTCAATTTTAATCCGTTCATCATGAACATTTCTAACATTCCTAACCAAGCAATATACATCTAACTTATACGCGATGGTTTTAAACTTGTCCATCAACAACATTTATACTGTGATGGTTTTAAATTTGTCCATCAACAACGTTCTTCGTGTTCTTCGTTCGTTCTTCATTTTTAATCGATATTTTGGATTACGATTTCACTTTTTCTTGGAATTTGATGTTATAGAATACCATTCCTTAATTATTTAGCCTACTCAATCATAATATTCATTTGGATCGCTCAAAATCCTTACGAATCTTATACTTCCTTAAGAAATTTATAAAATAAATTTCTAATTCTTATTTCTTCATTTTCTTACGATTTCAACCATATGAAATCTTTTATAACTTAATCTACTTCTTATCCTCATTAAGTTATGTTTTTGAACATAAAAAATTAAAGAAAATTTAGAAGAAACTAGTGTTCGGATTACCGTTCTTCTTTAATCTCCTTCCGTCGGACAAAGCGTGCAATCGAGCTAGTTTTTCCTCATTCCTCTTCCTCTCTTCTTCCATTCGAACCCTCTCTCTTTCTCTTTCACAGAGTTGGATTTTCAAAAGCTTAAAATAATGAACTTAAGTTTTCTGTTTATAGAAAACCAAAGTTAATGGCATTTTAGTCATTTCGCCACCTCCTTACCTAGCTTCCCTTGGAAGCTTCGTGCTTCCGTATTTCGGAATTCGTACGACAGTTCGAAAACTACGATTCTCGAAATCCAAATATTTTTGAATATTTCATCTTTTCTTTAACGATTAACTTTTACGTAATCTTCGGATCTCCGAAAAACTGAAAAACACTTTTTCACGTTAAGCGTTTTCCTTCACGTTTTCCCCTAACGTAGCTAAACGAATGAAAAGTACACAGCAGTACTTTTCGTCGTTTTTATTTCGTCCGATTTCTACACGTTTTTTGAGAAAAACTTTTATCGGCTTACTTAACTTTTCACGATATATGATCATCAAATCTTTCGACGGAATGTCATTTCAACATACCGAACTCTCGAAAAGGCTTAGGTTATTCAAACGCTTATCCTTAGGTTTCGTCGGGTGAATAGTGCTTATTTCGTCTTTTTCCCCAGAAATATTTTGTTCCCGAAAATTTTTTATTTTCGTTTTGAAAATTCTTACTCGTTCAATCTAGCTCGTAGCCAGAATCCTCCCGATTAATAATCATTCCAGGTTATAAAACGATTAATAAACACATAGCACCGAATAGTATTAGTAAAAATTCATTTTATTAATAACTAATTCTTTAAATCTTAATTTCTGGACAATCCGGATTTCCAGGTTGTCACATCCTTCCCCCCTTATAAAAATTTCGTCCTTGGAATTTCTTCAAACCAAACCCTTACCCGGGTTCTCACATTCTCCCCTTCTTCAAAGAATTTCGTCCTCGAAATATTAGCTTACCCTTCTTCTCAACTTCTCTTCAAAGAAGTTATTATCTTTCAAACATTCTCTACCCTTCATAACTTATCAAGAATCATGAAGTGAAAGGAATAAATAGGAATATAAAGATTCCTTTAAAACATTTCATTCTTTTGCTGAGGGGTCAAATTAACCATGAACTCTTACTAAGTTAAACAGCATGACGCCGTAACCTTTCTTTCCACGGTCAGTTTACAATCACAAAGAAGGTAAAATACCTCTTCCATACGTAGGTGATCAGCCTATCGTATAACCCCATTTCAGGGTATGTTCACCTCAGACTTAATCATTAGAATCCGCACTAAAACAATTTGGTTCGGCATAGCTCTTCAAAGAAAGCTCGATCTTCTTTTAATCATGACATACCATTCGTCTTAGCCAAATCAAGTAGCTTAGACCATACCAATAAATTGGACATCAACTTGAAACATTCGTCTAATCAACCCGCTTGACATCGACTAATTCTTTAAATTCGTTTGCAATACATCAAAACGTTTCATGACGTTATGATACCGCACTTTTCACAGTACGTTGAGGACTTCGTCAATTTATGACTTCATCATTAAGCATCATACCATAGCGGTTTATTGATCCTAAGATCAAATCCAACACAAGGTTTAATTACATTAATAACTCCATCCTTTTACCATCATTGCATCAAATGCACTGATGATATAGAATTCATTTTGATATTTCAAATCAATTTTTGTCTAGTCGAAACAATTAGCATAGACATACCAAGAATAGTTCTTTTAAAATCCATTGGTTCCAAAAGTTGAACCAATTCTTTCATTTTCAAAACGCGCACATTAGCAAGATTTCAAGAAATTTCGAAATCTAGCATAGCTAGATGACTTGGAATATCCTATTCTCCATCTTCCTTCATTGTCTTACTTACGATAATACTTAATCTTCTCTAGCACCTTCAATGCTAAGTCTACTAAAAATACTTACTTTCAGTCTAAACATTCCTATACCTTAGTATAGTTCATCAACTTACCACACTTTATGTGTTTAGGAACTTTCCACAACCATATGTGCTTAAGAACTTATCTTCGCAATATGTAATCCCAGAACAAATCAAGGACTATCCATATGCTTAGGGCTCAGAAACATAGCATATAACTATGAGTCACAAACTTTTCATAAGTATGAGTTTCAAGAACCCGCACCTATCTTATCATTTTTTACCTATCAAGTATATACATGAGAAAAGATTCACCATCTCGTCATATACATCTTGATAGCGCGACCAATTTCAATGATTATCACTGTAATAAACTGAGTGGTTGTTACACCAAGCACAAACCTCTGCACATACAAAGATTCCTACAACTCAGCCATCACACGAGTCCTCAATTGAAATCTTACAACTTCTAACTTTCTCTTTACTTAATACGATTTTTTTTTAATTCGTATACTATCCTTTACAACTCAATTTGAGTTTTTCTTACCGTACTACTTCGTAGTACCATTCATTCATAGCATTAGCTATAAATCATTCATCGTTTAACAGCTCATCTGATACTACGATTTACTATAACCACGTGGTGATCTTCTTATCCTTATCTTTACGATTATAGTCTTAGGTACTCATACCTAAGGGTTATAACCTATCAGCTCTGATACCAACTTGTAACGCCCCGAAATCTGGTCTATCTTCACACCCAGATTCCGTACGTCATGAGTACATCATTCATTCTGCATACATCATTATATACTGAAATATAACAACATACACTCTCAAATCCCAGGTTCTAAAAACCTTATAGCTTTTCTCATTACAAATAATGATAATTACATTATTCTTTACATCTTGCACGAGTGACTTTTATCCGCCACCAAGGATACATAATCGTTCATTAAACTATTCTATAGTTTAATTCTCATGTTTCTACATTACAAGTCTTCACTTAATCTTCTCGCTCATTCACATTCTGAATGACACTTCATCTGGATACCGATCAGCTTGATCTTTACGGGATCCTTATGTTCTTTCTAACATTGTTCGCTGAAAATGTTTTTCATTTAAAGCAAGTGTGAGCATTCAATTGCCCATCAAGTCATACCAGTTGAACAAACAACTTCAAGAATTTAAACATTCTTTTCAGACTTCAATAACCGAACAAAGGTTACGAAGCAGCTTGAATAATAGGAATAGTCTTGATTTCTATCATCTTAAAACATTAGTTACATGCACTTTGAAATACTTTCATTCTCTACTCTCTTTCATGCACATTCTGTCTGGCTAGAATCAATAGCACAGACTTAACAATAACGGTTCATGTATAAACAGAATATTCTTTTATTGAACAGTTCAAACGTAGAACAGTTCATCTCACAGAAAACACCGAAGTGTTTACATAGTGGCACAAGGCCTCATATGTTCTACCACCTTGTACAAATATCACACATTCGCACATAGACAGAACTTCTCAAGTTCAACATCTGAGAAGTTTTAGAAACTAGCATTCATTTAAAAATATGAATGAAGTTAGGAAACTTGCCTTACGCACAGCTACAGCTTACGCTGAACTGCTCATTCCCAAATCCCTAGATAACACATAAGGAAATAACACGTGCACCAATTAGTCATATACTTGACTTACACATTGGTTTACTTAACTTTACTTCTTAAGGTTCGCGTTCTTTCAATATAATTTTACGCGACTAACTTTCATTACTGGTTTACGGTTTTATGACATAGGGAGATGTCTTATTCAAAACGTTCATCATCTTTGATGATTTACATCCTTTTATTCTTCTTATACTTCTCTAGGACTCAGTACACATCGCTTCTCTGCTAGTAGTCCATATGGTACTCTGAGTGGTTTCCCACAAACAACCAATAAACAAGTTCCCGTCTCATCTACACTGCCCACACAGTGAGTTAGATCGGTTGCCAGTTTCGTATTTACCTTCGCTCTCTGAAGGAATTGTTTAGCCCAACTCCAATATGTCAGCCATCAAAGGTTACGATTGTACCACAACCTAAATTTCTCTTAACTTATACGAACTATTAAACTATAATGTTAGTTAAGTCAATTTATTATTCCTTATGGCTTTCTGACAAGTAATTGCCATACCTCAGGACTCATTCTTATCCGAATCACATTCGGCTTTCATTAATCTTATTATCATTCGATACGGCTTTCTTGATACCATTCATATCTTACTTACTACTTTCATCAACGTCTATGTCATACAACTAGGGTATACTTAGCATGTTCGTCCAACGCAAATACGATTTACGAGGATCGTTTACGTATTCAACGTTCACGTTGCTTGTTTCTTAATCTCTCATTCAACCTTTACTCAAGGTTTTAATCGCTTTCGATCGTTATCCATCCCATGAACCCCATGTTCATTATTATTTCTTAATATCAAAGCCATACAGATCATTGTATGCTAAGACCGATCGTTCATCGCAACAACGTTGCGTTCACAACGTCTATACGCTTTACATTCATCTTGTATTACCCCGTCATAACATCGAAATGTTATTCATTACTTTCATCACTCAATGTCTAAGGAATTACAATCATAGCAATCCCTCACGTTCATTTATCGCGACTACGGTCCCCGGATATCGATTCCGTAACCCGCATCTACATTTATTTAATCTTTCTGTTCAACCTTCATTAAAGGTTTAAAACACTTGACTAAGTGTTACATTAGTTGAAAATTATGTTCATATTTCTTTCTTGAACATCCCCCTAGAAATTGAGCAGTTAAAATCTTATTTACGCTTTCATTTGCCTCTCACTGACAATTTTTGGCCATTGCTGTGCCTTTATTTCCTCTCGTGTGCTTTGGCGTGACCTACTTCCTCTCTCTCTTCTTCTCATTTTTGGTATTGCGGCTAAGTCCTTTGTTATCTCTCGAGTTGCGGTGCCACTCTCCAGAAGGTTATTATGAGCTCAGTCATGCGGCGTTGGCCTCAAAAGTACACGACTAGCCAATATGCGGCCATTGAAAGCATGAAACCTTGAAAAATTTTCTAAGTCTTTTACAAGCTTGAGACGCTGATTTCAAAATCTCATAACTTCTTTGTTATAACTCAGAACAAGGTCGTTCCAAAGCCATATTCTTCCTTATCTTATGTACTTCGATTACCCATGGACAGAACTTCATTCTGAATCTGTTAACATGCCATTCAATTGGCTTAATCTTCACTCTTCATTAATTTTTATGTTATTAACGTCATTTGTTCGTTCGTCCTTAATTCGATCATCTGAACTCGAAATTAGTTCATTCTTGAGTCTACTACTCACGTTTTCAACATTCTCTTACATTCTTATGAAACCCTACACGTTCGGGTTCATTTACAAACTTTCTAATTCTCGTTCATCTTTTACGAAAATTTTGCCATAACTTCGTTATAGCTCAATTTTAATCCGTTCATCATGAACGTTTCTAACATTCCTAACCAAGCAATAAGAATCTAACTTATACGCGATGGTTTTAAACTTGTCCATCAACAACATTTAGACTGCGATGGTTTTAAATTTGTCCATCAACAACGTTCTTCGTGTTCTTCTTGTTCTTCGTTCGTTCTTCATTTTTAATCGATATTTTGGATTACGATTTCACTTTTTCTTGGAATTTGATGTTATAGAACACCATTCCTTAATTATTTAGCCTACTCAATCATAAGATTCATTCGGATCGCTCAAAATCCTTACGAATGTTATACTTCCTCAAGAAATTTATTAAATAAATTTCTAATTCTCATTTCTTCATTTTCTTACTATTTCAACCATATGAAATCTTTTATAACTTAATCTACTTCTTATCCTCATTAAGTTATGTTTTTGAACATAAAAACTTAAAGAAAATTTAGAAGAAACTAGTGTTCGAATTACCGTTCTTCTTTAATCTCCTTCTGTCGGACAAAACGTGCAATCGAGCTAGCTTTTCCTCATTCCTCTTCCTCTCTTCTTCCATTCGAAACCTCTCTCTTTCTCTCTCAAAGAGTAAGATTTTTAAAAGCTCAAAATAATGAACTTAAGCTTTCTATTTATAGAAAACCAAGGTTAGGGCATTTTAGTCATTTCGCCACCCTAACCTCCTTACTATTCATAACTTAGCCACCAAGTTTAGTTGGTGGCCAAGTGGCCGACCCACCTCCTTACCTAAAGCTTCGTGCTTCCGTATTTCGGAATTCGTCCGACAGTTCGAAAACTGCGATTCTCGGAATCCAAATATTTTTGGATATTTGGTCTTTTCTTTACTGATTAACTTTTACGTAATCTTCGGATCTCCGAAAAACTGAAAAACACTTTTCCACGTTAAGCGTTTTCCTTCACGTTTTCCCATAACGTAGCTAAATGAATGAAAAGTACACAATAGTACTTTTCGTCATTTTTATTTCGTCCGATTTCTGCACGTTTTTTGAGAAAAACTTTTATCGGCTTACTTAACTTTTCACGATATATGATAGTCAAATCTTTCGATGGAATGCCATTTCAACATACCGAACTCTCAGAAAGGCTTAGGTTATTCAAACCCTAACCCTTAGGTTTCGTCGGGTGAATAGTGCCTATTTCGTCTTTTTTCCCGGAAATATTTTGTTCCCGAAAAAAATTTATTTTCGTCTTGAAAATTCTTACTCATTCAATATAGCTCGTAGTAAGAATCCTCCCGATCAATAATCATTCTAGGTTATAAAACGATTAATAAACACATAGCACAGAATAGTAGTAATAAAAATTTATTTTATTAATAACTAATTCTTTAAATCTTAATTTCTGGACAAACCGGATTTCCGGGTTGTCATAGTTGGTGACTAACCCTAGCCCTAGCATGTGATACAAATCTAAGACTTCAGCCCTTTATCAGCCAAGATTCATTGCATATAACATTTATATAGATCAAAAAAAAGAAAAGTCTCACATTATTTTTCATTTTCTACCTAGACCTTCTATCTCTAGATATTCGGGACTTAGAGAGAGAGAGAGAGAGAGAGAGAGAGAGAGAGAGAGAGAGAGAATGAAAGATAAGAACACTTCATAGCTGGCCAAGATTAGAATCAAGAGTCAGAAAACCAAGATTAAAGCTAAAAGGTATAAACCCCTAAAATTTTGAAAATCAATTATCTTGTGTTTGATGTTGTTATTTGATGGTTAGAAATGTGTTAAAGGGTGTCTTTGAGTGATCTGGTTTGATAGATCGAGGATCTATAACATCTAGATGCTCGAAATAGATGTTTTAGAAAATTTTGAAAATTTTGTAAAGCTGTCTGATAACCAAAATTCAGGCCTCTTAGATCCATGTTTATTTATTGTTTTGGTGTTTTAAAAGTTGGATGTTATAGTGGGTAATGTTGTTTGTAATCTGGAAGAAGAATCAGGATCATTGCTTGTGTATATCAAAAGTTATTCACGGTCAAAGTCCATTGACCGAACACGAAATCGGTTTTTTGGGAAACCCAAAAAACTGAAGAACATGTTCTATTAGTGACTTTGATCGGCTTTGATTTCGTTATTATAAAGCTTTTAGGATGTATTGTTGCATCTAGATTATAGTATGACACGAGGAATACAAGTCCAAAGTACTCTTAAACATTAGGGAGCAACAAATAGGTTGTAGTATTCGATCAAACGTCATTGACCGTTCAGTTTTATTTTTTGGGTAACCCAGAATTTCGTGGCAGCGGTCTGACAAGTTCTTTAGGGGGTTATATCTTGCAGATTTATGATTGTTAGACCTTATACGTGCTTACAACATGTACCCTATTAGTGGCTTTACAAGGCCCGACATCTAAATCAACTATAACATGAATCAATCGAGAATTGTATGGCTCCCAAAAGCGTTGACCGGACACGGCTAGATGTTTCTGGGTAGCCCAGAATATCAAGAACACCTCTGATAGCAAGTTCAAGGCTTTAGATCTTGCTTGTGTGTTGCAATTTAACCCTGATGCGTGTTGGATCATATAGTATTGCATCAATACTACATTATTTAACCCTTAGCAAGCTCAGAATACATTAGGAACGTAAATAAAATCATGATCAAACTAGCTAACCTGTAAACTGACTTTGAAGCTCAAGAACACTAGAGAACACCTATAACGACGGTTCTGTCGCCACAGGGCCTTTTTATAATTATTATTTTCCAAAAATTAATATTTTAATTAAATAAATAGAAAAAAATAGTTTTTAATTATTAAAAAATACTAAATAAATTCTGAATTTTTTTTTAAAGTTTAAAAATTTATTTTTAATTATTTTGAGTATATTTCATAAATATTCAATATTTTTGGAATATAAATGGTATTTAATTTATTTAATTATAATATTAAACAAATTATTTAAAAATGATTTTAATACATGAAAAATCATAAAAATAATATTATGGTATAAGAAAATATTTAAAGATATTTTCAAAGTGACTTTTAATATTTTGTGATGAATTTCACTAATTAATCAATATTAATGATAATTATTTTATTTAATAAATATATTAAATAAATTATGGAAAATAGAATTAATGTTTTTTAAATCATATAAAAATGATTTAAGGGTTAGAAAAATATTTGAAGTTATAAAATATAACTTTTGATATTTTGTCATGAAAATATTAATATTTTAATATTAATAGTAATAATTGGATAATGGATTTAGTGTTTAAAAATCATATAAATATGATTTTAGAGTATTAAAATACTTTGTGATATTATAAATATATTATAATATTATGACATGTATTTCATTAATATTTGATAATACATAAATATTAATGATAAAAGAATTATGTGATATTTAATTTATTTAAATACGATATTAATGATTGACAAATCAAGATAAATAGTAATAATTATTTAAAAATTATTATGAGCTTATGAAAATTATTTTGAATGATATTAAAATTATCTGAGATAATTGTCAAGTATTAGGTAGAGTTTAATTGAACTTAAACTCGAAGAATTGTCCGACTAGACCGTCGGGACGTTAGGACTTTGCCGAACTCAAGTCAGACTAAAATAGTTTGACTTGATACCGAGTCTTATGTGTGTTATAGACTGATAGGGTTATGTGTTATGTGTTATGTGTTTAGGTTATTCTATGCATATCTATATATATAATAGTATTATATTGTGATGATATTATTATAATATTGGAGATCTATATTATTAATATTAGGTCTTCGGATAAAGCATTATAAATTGTGTAGCAGTAATCAAAGGTTCAGGCAAGTTTGTTTTTACTTAACTCTACTAAGAGTTATTTCATTCAGATATGCTTATGGTTAATCATTGCTGATTGCCATGTAGAATTGTACTCTGTACATATTGCATGTATAAGTCAAGTATGAAAGGCTGATCATCTTAATTACCGTTTTGTCCAGATATATTTATTCATGTATAATACTTGTTCAGTCAAAAGTTTGTTCCTACTAGTTCATAATTATATTGTTGAATTATAGCCAGCTTATTATTCAGACTCTTTCAATCATGATATATCATTAAATTATTGAACTTAAACTTGCTGGGCAACTTTTATGCTCACCCTTGCTATATCATGATAAACATTGCAGATTAAGACGAATGCGTCGGATACAAGGAAAGGTTAAAGACAGTTCCAACTTAAAGTTAATGTGCGCGATTAGTTTTGTAATAGTATAATTTGATAAGAATGTTATATGTTAGTTAGTTATGAATTGTGTATTAAGTTAAGGTTACTCGACTTTGGGGAATAGTGTGTAATGTATTGTATAAATAATTTATGTTTATATCTTCCGCAAATAGTAATAGTGAGAGAATGATCGAACCGGATCCGCGGTGATTTGGGACCTCAGATTTGGGGTCGTCACAGTTGGTATCAAAGCTGTAGGTTATGAACCTTAGGTAGGAATACCTGAGACTAATAAACACAGTGATTAGGATAAGATCTAACTCATATATAGTTAGTCAGTCGGTAAGATTCAAAGACGAATCTCGGTGGGGAATAAGATACATAGTTCCCTAACTCTGATAATAAAGTTGAACAGTAGTGGTGAATAGATAGAGTCTAAAAGACTAAAAGTTCAGAGATAGAAGATCTTAAAACAAAATGATCATAATATAGAAATGAATCGTAATATATATGATGTGATCACCTCGTGATCGGATAAGGTTATAGTATGGAGAAGGATCGAGCGAATGATTGAAAAGTTACAGCAAGATTGTTGAGTGTCAGTTGTACTATTAATTGGTACAGATTCAGGAAAGAATTATGAATACAAGTTGAACGAAATTCGTATGGAGAAGGGAGTTAGGATAATTATTGGGATGTCTGTGTCGCGCTATTTGCTATATGCATGTTAAGAGGGTGATTCCTTTCTCATATATAGAACAGATAGATAGGTTATAGGTAGAGAATATAAGGTTAAGTACGAGTTCTTAAAACTCATACTTATGTGACATTCTTGATTCATAGTTATATGAAACATTTATGAACCCTTCAGCGAATGGACGCCAAAGGTCTGACTAGGAAAAGTTCTTAAACTCATATGATTGTGGCAAGTAAATGAACTCATAAGTGTGGTTTGACGAACTGGGTATAGTTGTGTGAAAATGGAGTATTGAGGATTATAGGAACATATAGATTGTTAAGCAAATGATTATTAGTGGAGACATAAGTTTTCTAAAACTCCTAGCTGTGCTAGACTTCGAAATTTTGACATTAAGCTAAATACGCACTATGTGCTTTTGGAAAAAAAATATGTAGACTCGTAATTATTTTTGAAACGGTTTAAAGTATAGTCGTACATTTACTTATTTTGACTAGACTTAAATGATTTAAAATATCAAAATATATTTTATTTATCAATCATGTGCACCATGAATCAAAAAGAGATGATAAAAAGTTGATGGAGTTGTAAATACAGGAATACTTAATTTGAATTTGATCTAAAATCAGTGTTCCACTATTGTATGATGTGTTATGACAAAGTCATACAATGATGGCATCCTCAAACAGACTGTTAATACAGTACGACATCATGACGTCATTCTCGAAAATATTTTAAAAAATTTAATTTGCCAACGGGGTTTGGCTACACCTAAATAATTCGATTGAATTGAATTATTGATATGGGTCTATGCTATTCGATTCAGCTAGACAAAAGTTTATGAAAATTCTTAAGTGTTCATTGAAAGAAATTTCCCGAACAAAATTGTTTTGGTGCGGAATTCAATAAGACTGAGGTAGAATTTTTGTGTCTATGGCAGTGACGAGAAACAGATAAAAGCAGTACTTGGCCAGTACAGGGTATATCAAGCTAATCACCCTTTGTGTTCGTAAGTTATGCCGGTTTGTTGATGAATTTCTGTATAACCTTTGCAAAAATGACAGACAAATAGTCTATATGACTCCTCAGCAAAATTTGAAATTTTTTACCCTTGTGAGTGGTGTATTGGGTAGCAAGTGATAATATGTGTGAATGGTGTAAGCAGTATGGTGTAAGGTGTAAGGTAAATTTTGGGGACGAAATTTTTAGAAGAAGGGGTGAATGTGACAATCCGAGAATTTAGGAAATTTTTTACAATTTTAATTAATTGATTTAAGGATCAAAATTAGAACCTAGACAAAAAATTACTATACGCGTTTGATATTTTTAAGATAGAATTTTGAGGATTTCAAAATTTTGTGAAGGATTTAGGTGAATTATTCAGGATTAATTGTATATGTGTTTATGTTCTATGTATATGGTCATTTATATGTTCAGAATGTGGTTAAGGGTCAAGGGTTGACCAGATAAATGATATCTGTAACAAACTCTAAGTATATATGAAGAACGTCAACGTTCGATTAGAAAATTCTTATGAATTATAAGAAACCCTAGAAAATGGTTCTGGAAAATCTAATTTCAGTTCTGGGAATTCGAAACCCTAATTCGGAAATTTAAAACCCTAATCTGGGAACTTAAAGGATAATTATTATGCTCAAGTGCTAATAATTATAATATTAATTAGGGTAAAGCTTAATTATTTAGCAAATCCTAATTTCAAATTTTTAAACCCTAAATTAAGGATTTGAAACCCTAATTTATAATAAGTGTTAATTTAATAATTTTAATGATAATTAGGAAATATTAATTCTAATTTTCAAGTTAAGTAATAAGAAATTCTGTTGGGGTTCGGCATAGAAACGCAGCGGAAATACACCAATTAAAGGCAATTCCGAAACCCTAAAACAGGATCCATGCGAAAAATTCAATTAATTCAGAGGTTAGAAATTATACCGATTGTTAAAGCTAGAATCGATGTGGTCAAATCTCCAACGCAAATCAAACGGACTGCGTCTCTATGGTATCCACACGAACGCTCCACATGAATTGTCCTACGATCTGTAGAAGAAGGAAACGCGGTACTAGCCACCAAGGATGAGAATTTTCTGAAATTATTTTCTCTCTAGTCTCTCTCTAAGAGTGGCTAAGGTTTTGGTTAATGAATAATATCTAAAATGGCTGCTACATATCATATATATAGCGATTAAAAGGAATTATTCAAAACCTAATTTAATAAAAAAATATATATATATATATATATATATATATATATATATCTTAATTAAGTCTTACTTAATTAATATACCTATATATAAATTATCCTCTTAGTTTAAATTCGTAATTTAAATACTATCAATCATATTGACATATTTAAATCTTTATAATTTAAATTAATTCCCTTTTAATTACGTTCTATGTGTGTGACACTATAGGTTATTATTACGTTGGCAATAATTTTAAAATCATATTATAAAATTATAAACAGTGAGCGACATCTAGTAATGCATCACTGCTACCCAAGTAATAATAAGATCGATGATTCGATGCAACCTTTTAGTGACCAATGTTTCAATGTAATTTAATCCTTTTAACCTTAATATCCTAGATTAAACTCGAGTCATGGAATGTGTCATACTCTTCATAATTTAATCTGAGTTTTTCTTGATCAATGAGTAGACTATATGAAACAAATCACTATTTGAGCATGGCCATGCATTTCATAGTCCTACTCAATCAAGAGGCCTATGGATATCACCCCTAATACATAGGAGGGTTAAATTCCATCTAGATCACTCATATTACTCACACGATTCATGATGTACCCAATAATCACCTTTATAGTCTACCTTATTAAAGGTGATATTTGATGATATCAAAGTACATAAATTCTCGTGTAGAAATATAGTGATTTCAGGTCGGAGGACCATTACATCATTGTAACTATGAGAATTGATAATGACACTTCACATAATGCTCTACATAGAATTGTCATGGTGGGTCTATCCAGTACATCGTTCTCTAACATGTAACTATGCATTGACTTAATATCTCATATATTTATGACCAATAAGATTTGGTCATCAGTCAATCTAATCCACATACTAGTCTTAATGTATCATTGTTGTCCCATCAACAATGATACTCGACTAGGGACATTTAAGAACAATGATACTAATTGTAAATATATAATATCATGTTCAAGTCACATACTTGAAACTATATAATTTATATCAATATTCTAAGGATTTTTATTATGTTAACATTTATATAACGCAGTAAATAAAACCATAATAAAATCATTCATTTATTCAATCAAATATAATATCAAAACGTTAAGCGATTATATCAAATAATTGGCCTCTAGGGCATAAATTCTAATGATCTCCCACTTGCACTAGAGCCAATCACTCATGTATCTAATACCCATGGAACTAGTGTGACCGTGTATTGCTTCGCCACGACAAAGCCTTCGTCATGGATCCGAACCATTATCATCCGTTGGCACTCTTCCTATATGTAAATCTCTCTATCAATGATTTCACGGATGAGATGGTACCGCCTTTAAGTATATGCTTGGATCGTTGGTGAGATCCGGGTTCCTTAGCTTCGCGTAATGGCTCCATTATTATCACAAAGATAGAGAAACCGGATCAATAATGGTTAGAACAACACCAAGTTCAAATGATGAAATTTTTAATCCATACAACCTCCCTGGATGCACTAGAAGCAAAGAATATACTCATTTCATGTTGTAGAATCGACCATCGTCTCTCAGATCAAACTTTTCCGCCTAATAAAGACCACCATTAAGGCAAAACACAAAACCTAATCGAGACTTATATCATCATCATCATCGGTCACCGAAACTAGCATATGTGTAACCCTTTACTGCCAGTTTGTCTTCACCTTCATATACTAAGAATGAATCCTTAGTCCTTTTCGTGTACTTGAGGATATTCTCGATCGTTGTCCAAATGACCTTCACCGATTCGATTCAGTATCTCGCTCATCATGCTCAAAGCATACGAGACATCCGGATGAGTACATATCATTGCATACATGATAGATCCAATTGCCGAAGCATAAGGGATCTTTCTCATACGCTCCTCATCATCTTGTGATTTAGGACATTGGGCCTTAGAGATCTTTACACCATGAGTCACGGGTAAGTTTCCTCTTTTCTCCTCTTGCATGTTGAACCATTTTAACACTTTATCAATATATGTACTTTGACTTAGGCCGATCATTTTTCTCGATCTATCTATATAGATCCTGATACCTAAAATGTGAAAAGATCGCCAAATCTTTCATAGAGAAACATTTTCCTAACCATGTTTTTACAAATTTGTGAAGGAAGGAATGTCATTCCCAATAATTAATATGTCATCAACATATAATACTAGGAATACAATGTGACTCCCACTAACCTTCTTATATACACAAGGTTCAACTTCATTTTTAATAAAGCCAAATTCTTTGATTGCTTCATCAAATCGAAGATTCCATCTCCGAGAGGTTTGCTTCAATCCATAAATGGATCGCTGCAGCCTACATACCTTTCCAGCATCCTTTGGAGAGAAAAAACCCTCAGGTTGTGTCATATACACATCCTCAAGGAGATTTCCGTTAAGGAAAGCAGTTTTGACATCTATATGCCAGATTTCGTAATCATAAAAAGCTGCAATAGCAAATAAGATCCTGATGGATTTAACCATTGCCATTGGAGAGAAGGTTTCATCATAGTCAACACCTTGAATTTGTTTGAAACCTTTTGCTACCAGTCGGCCTTTATAGGTTTGTACATTGCCATCCATGTCGGTTTTCTTCTTGAAAACCCACTTGCACCCGATTGGTTTTACCCCTTTGGGTGGATCAACCAGAGTCCATACTTGGTTAGTATACATGGAGTCCATCTCAGATTTCATGGCTTCAAGCCATTTCTCAGAATCTGGTCCATTTATAGCTTCTTGGTAGGAAGCAGGCTCACCTTGATCTATGAGCATCACATCGCCGTTTTGAGTCACAAGATATCCATAATATCTCTCAGGCTCTTGGCGTGTCCTACCAGATCTACGAATGCCTTGTGTAATTTGAGCAGGTTCACTTTCCACTATATCTTATGGTTCCTGCTCACGTTCCAACTCAGGTTCAATGATATTTTGTGGTTCTCGAATTTTTTCGAGTTCTACTTTCATCCCACTGTTTCCTTTAGAGACAAATTCTCTTTCTAGAAAAATACCAGTTCGAGCAACAACCACTTTGTTCTCAGAAGGTTTATAGAAATAATACCCTTTTTGTTTCTTTTGGGTATCCCACAAAATTACATTTGTCAGATTTGGGTCCGAGCTTATCAGATTCCAGACGTTTTACGAATGCTTCGCAACCCCAAATCTTCATGAACGACATACTAGGATGTTTCCCAGTCCACATCTCATATGGTGTCTTCTGAACCGTCTTTGTAGGAACACGATTAAGTGTGAATGCAGCTGTCTCTAGGGCATGACCCCAAAAGCTTATTAGAAGATCTGCATGACTCATCATTGATCGTACCATGTCCAACAAGGTTCGATTCCTCCTCTCGAGATACACCATTCCATTGTGGTGTTCCTGTGGAGTGAGTCGTGATATAATACCACACTCCTTTAGAAGGTCATCAAAGTCTTTGCTTAAGTATTCACCTCCTCGATCGGATCAAGGGCTTTTATGCTTTTGCCAAATTGGTTTTGAACTTCATTCTTGAATTCCTTGAACTTTTCAAAGGATTCGGATTTGTGTCTCATAAGATACATATATTCATATCTACTAAAGTCGCCAAGAAATGTAATGAAGTAATAAAACCTACCTCTTGCTAACGAACTCATGGGTCCATATACATCACTATGTATAAGTCCCAATATATCGCTAGCTCTGCTCAATCGTGTCCAAATGAAAGGGGCTTTAGTCATCTTGCCTAATAAACAAGACTCGTATTTCTCATATGATTCAAAATTAAATGAATCTAAGAACCCATCTTTATAGATTTTGGATATGCGTTTCTCATTTATATGGCCTAAACGACAATGCTGTGAGATACGCTTGATTTGAATCATTTGATTTAAATCATTTTGTATTTATGTTATAGATAGGCATTTCTAAATTAAGAATATAGAGACCGTTAAACAATTGTGCAACACCATAACAAATATCATTTAAGTAAAACAAACAACGATTGTTCTTTATTATAAATGAAAAACCTTTCTTGTCCAAACAGAAATAGAAATAATGTTTTTGCTTATAGCAGTACAAAATAATAATCTTCTAATTCTAAAACTAGCCCAAGAGGGCAAAGATAAATGATAAGTTCTTACTACCAATTCAAAGAACTTTTGCTCCATTCCCAACTCGTAGGTCAACCTCTCCTTTCGCTTAAAGTCCTACTCCTTCTGAGTTCTCGTGACATTAACACAAATGTGAGAACCACACCCAAAGATCCAATACCCATGATGTAGAAGTAGACAAGTCGACTTCTATAAAATATATACCGAATCAAGTCGACTTCCTTTCCTTTTCTTCACTTCTTCCAAATAAGCATGACAGTTCCTCTTCCAGTGTCCCGGTTTTCCACAGAAGTGACACTCACCTTCTTTAGCCACCCCACCTTTAGGTTTTAAAGCATGTTTGGTTTTGGAATTGGGTTTGGCAAAAGATTTAGATCCTATCCTCTTCTTGCCTTTCCAATTTCCCTTAGCATTCCCCTTTTGCACCATCATTATGGGAGCGGATCCTGCCTTTTTCATGTTGTTCTCGGCAAATCTTAACATGCTCAACAACTCAGTAAGGGGTTTTTCAATTTCATTCATAAGATAATTCAAAACAAATTGAGAGTAGCTGCTATTCAAGGATTGCAAAACAAGATCTGTTTGGGCTTCCGGAGTGATTGGAAAACCCAACCTATCAAGGTACTCAATATACCCAATCATTTTCAGCACATGTGGACTAATTGGATCACGTTCACCCATCTTTCAGTGATACAACGCCTTGCTTGTATCATACATCTCCTGTCGATCATGCCCTTCGAACAATTTCTTGAGATGCTCGATCATCTCATAAACATCCATCAACTCATGTTGCTTCTGAAGCTCAGTGTTCATGGTTGTTAGCATGACATAACTCACGTCCAGAGCATCATCTTGATGCTTCTTGTAAGCATTATGTCCGTGACGTGGTGCAAGTGATGATACCGGTGTGCGCAGGAATGGGCCCATAAAGGACATATAGCTTGCGCACTTGTTTGAGGACAATCCTCAAGTTCCTATGCCAGTCAAGGAAATTAATTCCACTCAGCTTGTCCTTCTCAAGGATTGATCGTAATTAAAGACTATTTGTGTTGTTGTTGTTTGCCATTGATATCTACAATTTATAAGTGCAAAAAATAATAAGTCAAATTGCAGAGTTGATATTATGTAATTGATAATAGTATATTCAAAATATACCTCCCACTATTTTATTCAAATTAATAGCCCTCACCATTAATTAAGAAACCATTTTCTATTAATTCTTTCTAGTGAGCCAAGATCCATATTTAATTATGCCTTAAGTTAGCTTTGGCTAATCTCTTAAAACTCAATTATTTAGGTAGACAACCCCTTGTAAATTATATCATGTAAGACCCCAACTTATTATTAATGAAATTTAATTTTCTCTATTTATTATTTTGAAATAGTAAGGGTTGATTTGATTAATGTGGATAGTTAGGGGTAAAATACGCAAATATTTCAAAATAAGCAAGTGGTTATAAAATATTCATTGTTGTTTGGGAATATTCGTTTGGTCGTGGAATATTCAGATCTGTTTGGGAATATTCAGATTTACTTTGGCGCTAGCCTATGTGTGGGCCCCATAACTGGAAAGCGATTGGATGAAGAAAACGACAAATATAAGTGGTTTAAAAATAACTACAGAAGTTGTTACCGTTAATACTTTTAAAATACCTTGTGGTTAAAACACAAGAAGATTACCCAGATTGCACCAATTGTTGATTCTTACGTAAGAAGACACTACTCAATAATGGTTACAGAATTATCGCTCAAAGATTTTATCGAGTTAATAATTGTCCGCATTGATATTTTATATTGTCGTTGTTTCAATAATTGTCATTACACAAGATTTTTCATTATCGAAGTAATAATTCATATTATCCGAATAATATTATTAGATAACATTATTGTCAATGTCTAGAAAGTTCTCGCTCTAAGGAGAGGTTTGGTCACCTAATCAAGCGCCGCCAAGAAGGAGAAATTTTATCGAAAGCCCCCTCTTCCGGAACCGCCTCGGTTGTCAATATTGTGATTTCGTAATATTATTTGTGAATAATTAATTATTGATTCATATGATGAGGAAAATATTGATTTTATGTGGATATAGATGGAGAAAAATTTTAATGTGACAATTGTTGAAAATTGAAATTTTATCTTTTTCCGATAAAATAATTCTTTTAAATATATTATTATATTTTAATAATATAATAATGGTGATATTTTTACAACGTAATGTGGGATATATGAGTATACGAGGAGGAAGAGTATTTTTGTTGCAATAAATGTTTAAAACATGTTAAACATGTCAAGGACCCCATTTATCGACTCAAATTTGATTATAATTGTAAAATCGCCCTGCTTGTGGATTTTGGTCAATTTCTATTTGGAATTTGGAAAACTTTCCGCAAAAGTTGTAGAGAATTGAATTTCCTATAAAAATTCTCGAGATTTGAATTTTCCGATAGAAGGGCTATTTATTATGAATTATTAAAGTTTCAAGTTCAAATAATTGATTTTTGGAAGTTTAAAATATTTTAAATAATAAAAACGTTTTTTGTTTGTTTTGTGGGCTACAACATGATGCATAATGAGCTGAGATCAGATCTAGGAAGGTGGGCGAGAAATCTTAATATATATATTAATATTATATTAAATTTTTCGCTTTGGTGTTCTAAGCATTTTCCTATAAATAGGTGCTTAGGTTAGAATTGAAAATCACACCGTAAATCAAGTTTTCTCTCTATATTATCGAGCGTATTCTTGTGAGTATTTTGAGTATACTTTGAGTATTGTTAGACTATGCAAGTTCCTTCAAAGACTATACTTTAGATTCCGCCTGAAGTACTAATCTTTTCGAAGTAAGGGATGTTATTTTTTCTCAAATGATATTATTTCTTCAATATCATTATGTTCAAATATTGGTTGGAACTTTTTATCAAATTTGGAACTTTTTCATGTTCAAGTTATTTGAGTTACTATTCACGAGTTACTATTCATGAGTTACTATTCACGAGTTACTATTCACGAAAGTACTATTCATTTAGTACTATTCAAACGTGAAGATGTTTTTTGTGGAATTTCTATCTTTTGCCTGTGTGTTACTATTCAGTTACTATTCACGACTATTCACGATACCAAGACTATTCACCGAAAAATGAAATTTCTTCTTTTTGTCCAAAATATCTATTCGGATACTAGCTTTGATTGTATCCATGTTTTGATCATTCTTGAATTTTACACCACTATGATTATTTTTGAGGTATTTTTTGAACATGGATAAAACAAAGTACTAATCCTTAATCCTTAATCCTTGTCATTTTGTTTCACCGGATTCGCTTTATTTAAAAATATTTTCATCATCCTCGCCTTAAATGATGATATTATTGAATATCTTTGGCCCAGAAGTGCAAAAGATGAATGATTTTCAAGAATATCTTTCGTCAGAAAGTGCAAAGATGAACAGTGTTTAGATGAAATATGATTAATCGATGAATATCTTTGGCCTCAGTGCAAAAGATGAATATTTGATTCCGGATGTATATTGATTGATGTTACAGGATAAAAGATAGACGATGAACTTTTAAATTCATACATAGAAGATAGTAGTTTGCATTCTCTACTTAACTCTTCTAATGAATTATTATTTTCACCGTAATATTGATTTAAAATTTGTTGTCTATTGTATTCTATTAGATTTTTCCCCTATTGAAGACTAACGATAATTTGTTGTATATTATCTTAGTCATAATATTCTTTATCGGGCTAGTTGAGCTCACCCTTTTCCTTTTTGTTCCATTTTTCTTCTCGTGAGGCTAGAATATAATGAAAGTATTTAGCCTGGGTAATGGAATGAAGGTTTTAGAAAGAATTGTTTAGTAGTCCTCACCATTTTGTAAAATAATGTATCAATAAATGTGATGAGGATTTATTTGAGTATAGATATTGTCTAGAAGATAATATTTGTATTCAAACTCACAGCTTTACATCGTTGTAATAATAAAGTTGTAGTTGTTTCGCACTCATGTATCGACAACTCGTAATGGGTGATGTATACCTATTTTGGGGCGCCACACACTTGGTATCGTAGCTTAGGATATGATCTCCATGAGATCGGGAATAGAACTAGAGGGAGAGACGAGTAAATCCTTCGCTAAAGTGTGTCCTACCTAAGCTTATTTTTTTAGTTGGTCAAGATATAAGGATATTATGTGATATATTGATTTCTTAATTAACCCTTGTTTTATGACAAGATTTGAGAATGTCGATCGAGAATATTAACAATGGAAATGAGACCGTGGAGACGCTCAGACTCACCAACGAGGAGAACGTGCAACAGTCGGGCAATGTTCCTCCCGTGAACAACACCACCGAAAGCAGATGATGAACGAGGGATGTTTAGAAGCTTTTGCAGCTTCATGCAAAATCGCGACGAGGAGACTCGTGTTCAAAATATGTGAGGAAATGATAGCAATTCACGTTGTTGTCATGCCAAAGGCTTCAAAGAGTTGGGACCACCTGAATTTAAGGGAAAGCCGATCCGATCATCACGGCGGAAACATGGGTCAAACAAATTACCAAGATATTCGATGTCTTGGGATGCATGGAGGAACAGAAGGTTCCATTCGCCACCTTTATGTTCCAGTGGCGAAAGGCAGATCATCGGTGGGAGTCTCAGGAAGCGCACTCCATCCAAACCGCACTCAAAGATGTCTTGGGAGACGCTTTCAGAACTATTTAATGACAAATACTTTCCGAAAGTGTTCGCTATATGAAGGAAGTGGAGTTCATCGATTAGAGCAAAACAACAACATGATTTGTCTCAAAGACGAGGCAAAGTTTGCAGAGTTATCCGTGTTCAGCACCTCATTTGGTGAAGAATGAGGAACGATGACACGGATGTTTCTTAGAGGTTTGAAACCCAAGATACGCCAAGATCTCATTTCTCATAAACTTTTTCTCTATTCAGATGTTCAAACAGGCTCAATTATTAGAGCGCGAGATAACGAGTACGGCCAACCGAGGGACCACAACCGTGGATCGTATCGTAGATAGTAGCCAATGTAATAATGATAACCAAATGGAGAAAAAAACAGACGGACAAAAATGGTAACCACTCGGTGGTAATCATGGCCATGAAAAAGAAGAAGCGAGTCAGAGGAGATTTTAAAAGAGGAGATTTAACAATGACCATGTGAAGACGATAAAAGCACGGCAAAGAATCGGTTCTAAGGGAGGAGAACGACCACCCCATTATATGCTATAAATGCGGAAAGAGGGACATATCACCAAACCGCCCACAACAGCTCAAGGTATGCTATAATTGTGGAAAGGAAGGACATATCGCCGAGATCAGACAAAGAGCGTAAACCTAGTTCAATGGGGATGGTGACTCAAAAGATCGTCTCCCGTAAAAGTCAAAGTCAACGATTCCGGAAGAGCGCTTTTGTTGGATCGGTCATAATGCGAGGAACCCAAACGAGGTGATCACGGTAAGCTATTTATAAATTCTGCTAAGTTTATACCTTACTTGATACCGGCATACCCATTCATTTATCTCTCCGCATGTGCTCAACGCTTAAACTTGACCGAGAAATTAGACTTTGACCTATCTGTGGAAACTCCGTTAGAGAAACTTTCATCACATCCATCGCTTATAAATCTTGTTTGATTCAAGTTGGCACCATTACCTTACCGCTGACCTTATCTCTTTAAAGATACTTGCTTTTGATGTGATTTTAGGGATTGATTGGTTAACTACTCATCATGCCAAAATTGATTGTTTTCGTAAGGTTGTTAGTTTTCATATTCCTAACAAACCTGTTGTATTTAATTCAAGCAACTAAACCATTAAAATCAATCATCGCTCATATCTAATCATAAAGCTATTCGCTTATTGAAAAACGGATGTCAAGCTTTCTTAGCCCATGTTATGGATTTGAATAAAGACACGCCAAATTTGAATAATATTCTGTTGTTATCGATTTTCCCGACGATTTCAAGAACTTCCCGGCCTACCCCGTAACGTGAAGTTGAATTCTTTATTGATCTTGAACCGCACAAAGCCCATTTCTAAAACCCCATATCGAATGGCTCCTATTGAACTTCAGAGTTAAAGGTCCAACTACGTGAATTGTTGGACATCGGTTTCATCTGGCCCCAAGACATCTCCTCGGGGTGATCCTGCTTTATTTGTAAAGAAGAAAGACGGAGTATGCGACTTTGTATCGACTATCGGAATTGAACCATGTCACCATCAAGAATAGGTATCCTCTACCTCGTATTGATGACTTGTTTGACAAGTTGCAAGGGGCACAATTCTTTTCAAAATCGATCTTCGCTCGGATATCATCACCAAGATTAGAATCGAGGATATTCCAAAGACCGCCTTTAGAACTCCCAGATGGGCATTATGAATTCTTAGTCATGTCTTCTGATCGACTAATGCTCCCGCGCTTTCATGGATATGATGAACCGAGTATTCAAGGAATATTTGGATCATTCGTTGTTGTTTTATTGATGACATCCTTATATATTCCAAAAGTCGTGAAGATCATGAGCACCATTTGAAGTCGGTACTCCAAAGGCTTCGTGAAAACAAACTATATGCCAAATTGAAGAAATGCGAGTTTCGCTCGAGGAAGTAGCATTCCTTGGGCACGTGGTGTCAAACATGGAGTATCCGCTGATCCGGCCAAGATTGAAGCAATACAAAGTTGGGAGCAACCAAGTTTCGGATCAAGCACGTAGCTTTTTGGGCTTAATCGGTTATTATCGGAGATTCGTGGAAGGGTTTTCTAATCGCTACTCCATTAACTCCGCCTAACTCTAAGGATACAAAATTCGCTTGGAGCGGAAGAATGCGAGAAGAGTTTCCAAGAGCTTAAGAGGAGACTTATTTCTAAGACTGTTTCTAACAATACCATCCGGTTCGGATGGATTTGTTATCTATGCCGATGCTTCGTGCAAAGGGTTAGGATGTGTTCTCATGCAACGGGAAAGTCATAGCCTATGCCTCGCGACAACTTAAAGAGTATGAGAGGAATTATCCTACTCATGATCTAGAGTCAAGCGCAATAATTTTTGCGCTTAAAGATATGGAGGCACTATCTATATGGGGAGAAAGTGGAGATATATTCGCACCATAAAAGCCTTAAATATTTCTTCACTCAAAAAGAACTCAACACGCGGCAATGACGCTGGCTCGAGCTATTGAAAGACTACGACCACACTATTCAATACCATCCCGAAAAGTTTAACGTGGTAGCCGACGCGTTGAGTAGAAGATCATATGCGCAGAACGAAAAGCGATGATGTCAAGTATAATGACAGAGCCAACTTTAATAGAAAAGTTAAGGTTGCTCAAGCCACCAATCTTGAGTCGATGCGTATGAAGAAGAAAGTACAAGAAGGAGCTATTCCTAAGCTTAGAATTGATGAAGAAGGAATACTTGAGTCCACTCTAGACTTTCAGGTTCCTAACGACTGATTTGAAGTACAAGATTATGATGGAGGCACACAATACACCATTTGCAATCCATCCTCGAAGTACTAAATGTATCGTGATCTTCGACATACATTTTGGTGGAACAATATGAAGAGAGAGATTGCAAAGTTTATCTCAATGTGTTTAACTTGTCAACGTAAAGGCGGAGCATCGGTACCTAAGGGTCCATTGCAACCACTTGAGATTCAAATGGAAGTGGGAACACATTACCATGGATTTCAAGCACGGGTCTTCCTACTTGGTTTTCAGGCATCAATGCTATTTGGGTTATTGTTGATAGATTAACCAAGTCTCGCTTCATTTCTTGCCGACACGGAGACTTATTCACTTGAACGCCTTGCTAGTATGTGACGTGAATGAGATTGTGAGGTTGCATGGCATGCCTCAGATCCATAGTTTCGGATCGTGACCCAAGATTCACTTCAAGATTTTGGGTTAGCTTGCAAAAAGCTATGGGCACGGATTTATTTATCTGCTTCTAAGATACCATCCTCAAACCGGACGGACAATCGTAAAGGACTATTCAAACTCTTGAAGATTTATTAAGACTCGTGGTCCTAGACTTCAAGGGCGCTTGGGATAAGTATTTACCATGGTGGAATTCTCCTACAACAACAGCTTATCGTGCAAGTATAGTGTAGCTCCATTTGAAGCATTATATGGACGAAAGTGTCGCTCTCAAAGATGTTGGGACGAGGTGGGTGAAGCAACACCGTTGGGACCCGAAGTTAGTACGTATGACTACGGAAAAGATCCAAATGATTCGGATAACGATACAAACGGCACAAGATCGACAAAAGAGTTATGCGGATCTTCATCGAAAGGACGTGGAATTTAGTGTAGGGGATCATGTATTATCATGAAGTTGCTCCATGGAAGGGAGTTACAAGATTTGGGAAGAGAGGAAAGCTCAATCCACGCATTTATGGTCCATTTCAAATTTTTCGACCGAGTAGGAAATGTAGCCTATATAGACTGCAAGCATTTCTCAAGTATGTCTCGTGTTCATAATGTGTTTCACATATCCGCATTTCATCAGAATATGTGAAAGACCCAACCACGTTATAGAATTAGAACCGGACGAAATAGCCAAGACTTAACGTATAAGGAGGTACTGCCAAGATCTTGGATAGAAGGAGCATGTCCTACGCCAAGAAAGGTCATACCACAAGTTAAAGTTTTGTGGAGGAATCATGCTATAGAGGAAATGACCGGGAATTGAAACGGAAATGAAAGCGTAGGTATCCTCACCTTTTCAAACACCAGTACGCACGCCAATTTCGAGGACTAAATTTCATAAGGAGGGGAGGTTGTAAGACCCCAACTTATTATTAATGAAATTTAATTTTCTATTTATTATTTTGAAATAGTAAGGGTTGATGTGATTAATGTGGATAGTTAGGGTAAAATACGCAAATATTTCAAAATAAGCAAGTGGTTATAAAATATTCATCATTGTTTGGGAATATTCGTTTTGGTCGTGGAATATTCAGATCGCTTGGGAATATTCGTATTTACTACTGCCAAAACCATGTGTGGGCCCCATAACTGAAAGCGATTGGATGAAGAAAACGACAAATATAAGTGTGGTTAAAAAAATAATCACAGTAGTTGTTACAAGTTATCATTGTAAAAAATACCCGTGGTTAAAACACAAAGAAGACACCAGATTGCACCAATTGTTGATTCTTACGTAAGAAGGCACTACTCAATAATGGTTACAGAATTAATCGCTCAAAGATTTTATCGAGTTAATAATTGTCAAGCGTTGATATTTTATATTGTCATTGTTGTTTCAATAATTGTCATTACACAAAGATTTTTCATTATCGAAGCAATAATTATATTATCCTAATAATATTATTAGATAACATTATTGGCAATGTCTAGAAAGTTCTCGTCTAAGGAGAGGTTTGGTCACCTAATCAAGGCCGCCAAGAAGAAGAAATTCTTATCGAAAGCCCCTCTTTCCCGGAACCGCCTCGTGTCAATATCATGATTCTCGTAATATTATTTGTGAATAATTAATTATTGATTCATATGATGAGGAAAATATTGATTTTATGTGGATATAGATGGAGAAAATTTTAATGTGACAATTGTTGAAAATTGAAATTTTATCTTTTCTCGATAAAATAATTTTTTAAATATATTATTATATTTTAATAATATAATAATGGTGATATTTTTACAACGAATGTGGGATATATGAGTATACGAGGAGGAAGAGTATTTTTGTTGCAATAAATGTTTAAAACATGTTAAATATGTCATGGACCCCATTTATTAATCAAATTTGATTATACTGTAAAATCGCTCGCTTGTGGATTTTTGGCCAATTTCTATTTGGAATTTGAAAAACTTTCTTCTTCCAAGTTGTAGAGAATTGAATTTCCTATAAAACTCGCGAGATTCGAATTTTCTGATAGAAGGGCTATTTATTATGAATTATCAAGTTCAAGTCTCAAATAATTGATTTTTGGAAGTTTAAAATATTTTAAATAATAAAAACGTTTTTTTGTTTGTTTTGTGGGCTACAACATGTGCATAATGAGCTGAGATCAGATCTAGGAAGGTGGGCGAGAAATCTAATATAATATATATATTAATATTATATTAAATTTTTCGCTTTGGTGTTCTAAGCATTTTCCTATAAATAGGTGCTTAGGTTAGAATTGAAAATCACACCGTAAATTCAAGTTTTCTCTCTATATTATCGAGTTTATTCTTGTGAGTATTTTGAGTATACTTTGAGTATTGTTAGACGGTGCAAGTTCCTTCAAAGACTATACCCTAGATTCCACCTAGAAGTACTAATCTTTCGAGGTAAGGATGTTATTTTTTCTCAAATGATATTATTTCTTCAATATCATTATGTCAAATATTAGTTGGAACTTTTATCAAATTTGGAACTTTTTCATGTCGGGGTTACTATTCATGAAGTTACTATTCACGAGTTACTATTCAGTTACTATTCATGAGTTACTATTCACGAAAGTTACTATTCATGAGTACTATTCATAAAGCGTGAAGATGTTTTTTTTGGAATTTCTATCTTTTGGTGTCTGAGTTACTATTCACGATATATACTATGACTATTATTCATCGAAAAATGAAATTTCTTCTTTTTGTCCAAAATATCTATTTCGGATACTAGCTTTGATTGTATCCATGTTTTGATCATTCTTGAATTTTACACCACTATGATTATTTTTGAGGTATTTTTTGAACATGGATAAAACAAAGTACTAATCCTTAATCCTTAATCCTTGTCATTTTGTTTCATCGGATTCGCTTTTAAAAATACTTTTCATCATCCTCTACCTTAAATGATGATATTATTGAATATCTTTGGCTCAGAAAAGCAAAGATGAATGATTTTCAAGAATATCTTCGTCAGTAGTAAAGATGAACAGTGTTTAGATGAACATGACTAATCGATGAATATCTTTCGCCTCAGAGTGCAAAGATGAATATTTGATTCCAAATGTATATTGATTGATGTTACAGGATAAAAGATAGACAATGAACTTTTAAATTCATACATGTAAGATAGTAGTTTGCATTCTCTACTTAACTCTTCTAATGAATTATTATTTCCGCCGCTGTAATATTGATTTAAAATTTGTTGTCTATTGTATTCTATTAGATTTTTCCCTAATGAAGACTAACCATAATTTGTTGTATATTATCTTAGTCATAATATTCTTTATCGGGCTAGTTGAGCTCACCCTTTTCCTTTTTGTTCCATTTTTCTTCTCGTCAGAGGCTAGAATATAGCGAAAGTATTTAGCTCTGGGTATGGAATGAAGGTTTTAGAAAGAATTGTTTAGTAGTCCTCACCATTTTTGTAAAATAATGTATCAATAAATGTGATGAGGATTTATTTGAGTATAGATATTGTCTAGAAGATAATATTTGTATTCAAACTCACAGTTTTACTATTGTAATAATAAAGTTGTAGTTGTTTCTGTACCATGTATTGACAACTCGAGAATGGGTGATGTATACCTATTTTGGGGGCGTCACATATCATATATAACTCCTGGATAGTTTGATAAACAACATTTGTTTCTACCAAACTCTATGCCTCTAAGTCCACAATCCTATTGAGATAACTTAGTTAAGTCGGGCCCAATGATTTTAATAGTTTGGATATTACAATTATCCTATCGCATCTTACCTAGATAAATAGGGTACTTTGCTTTGGCAAACCTACATCTATTGATCAAGGTCTAGATGAGTGTTATTCATTGGAAGGCATCTGATTTAGACTTAATATTTTATTGAGGGATTTTATAAATTAATTTAGATCTCACCAATTTTAATCTTATTAAGCATGCACATTATTTATCATATCATATCACATACAAACATAAATAAAGTGCGAAATTAAATGTGTCACAGTTATGGCCCAATCCACTGTCAATCTTTTCAAGCTAATGAAAGATTGAAGGTCAATCTAAGGTGGTAAAAGATCTTAAAATAAATAGCTTCCTTGGATCTTCCTAAAAAATTTGCCTCTTCTCCATCATCATCTTTCCATCGTGTTCTCCATCTTGACATCTTCATCGATTACAGATTATTATATGACATAAAGAAATCTTGAGTTACATTCGAGGGGATTTAGATGAGAAGAGAATATTACATTAGAATTTATAGAAAGGCACGACATGCAAGCCGTATTTCAAAACCAAAAACCACTAACCTATGGGTCAAAAGGCCATAACTTTGCACCATGCATATCGCAATAAGCACATAACAATTTATATATAATTAAAGAAAACTATATATAACATATAGGGGACACGACCATCGTGCGCTACGATGGGGGGTCCAAGGGGGGGCCCTTGGAAAAAAATTTTGAACTACAATCTGTATTGCAGAATTTTTCCATACGAATCTCTAAAACAGTTTCAGAATCATATATTTAATCCACCAAAATAGTCATAATAACAATACAATTTAAGATATATCATATATGTCGGGCTTCAATTAATCATATTAAATCTGAATCTACATACTTCTAATCCAATTAGAACATAAGTTGTATAATCGTTATTACGCCTATATAAGATACAATTAATGTAACATCATATACATGCATATCTATTACTGATATTCATAATACCACAATATGTCGATTATAAAATATGATATACTCAATTAACAGAACATTAAAATTGTATCATCATATATCATATATATCGAAAACAATATAATCAATTTCAGACCAGTAAAATTGTATCATCACATATCATATATATCGAAAACAATTAAACACGTTATCTGAATTAATCGTTTCGCAAGTAGCTCTGATACCACTGTTGGGTTTCAGCATAGAAACGCAGCGAAAATAAACCAATTAAAGGCAATTCTAAAACCCTAAAACAGGATCCATGCAAAAAATTCAATTAATTCAGAGGTTAGAAATTATACCGATTGTTAAAGCTAGAATCGATGCGGTCGAATCTCCAACGCAATTCAAACGGACTGCGTCTCTACGGTATCCACACGAACGTTCCACACGAATCGTCCTACGATCTGCAGAAGAAGGAAACGCAGTACTAGCCACCAATGATGAGGATTTTCTTGAAACTGTTTTCTCTCTAGTCCCTCTCTAAGAGCGGCAAGGGTTTTAGTTAATGAATAATATCTAAAATGGTTGCTACATATCATATATATAGCGATTAAAAGGAATTATTCAAAACCTAATTTAATAAAATCCAAAATATATATATATATATATATATATATATCTTAATTAAGTCTTACTTAATTAATATACCTATATATAATTATCCTATTAATTTAAATTCGTAATTTAAATACTATCAATCATATTGACATATTTAAATCTTTATAATTTAAATTAATTCTCTTTTAATTACGTTCTATGTGTGTGACCATATAGGTTATTATTACGTTGACAATAATTTTAAAATCATATTATGAAATTATAAACAGTGAGCGGCATCTAGTAATGCATCACTACTACCCAAGTAATAATAAGATCGATGATTCGATGCAACCTTTTAGTGACCAATGTTTCAATGTAATTTAATCCTTTTAACCTTAATATACTAGATTAAACTCGAGTCATTGAATGTGTCATACTCTTCATAATTTAATCTGAGTTTTTCTTGATCAATGAGTAGACTATATGAAACAAATCACTATTTGAGCTTGGCCATGCATTTCATAGTTCTACTCAATCAAGAGGCCTATGGATATCACCCCTAATACATAGGAGGGTTAAATTCCATCTAGATCACTCATATTACTCACACAATTCATGATGTACCCAATAATCACCTTTATAGTCCACCCTATTAAAGGCTTACATTTGATGATATCAAAGTACATAAATTCTCGTGTAGAAATATAGTGATTTTGAATTCGGAGGACCATTACATCATTGTTACTATGAGAATTGCTAATGAAACTTCAGATAATGCTCCACATAGAATTCTCATGGTGGGTCCTGCATTCAATACATCGTTCTCTCAACATGTACTCTACGCATCGACTTAATATCTCATATATATTTATGACCAATGAGATTTGGTCATCAATCGATCCACATACTAGTCTTAATGCATCATTGTTGTCCCATCAACAATGATACCGATCAGGACATTTAAGAACAATGAGACTAATTGTAAATATATAATCTCATGTTCAAGTCACATACTTGAAACTATATAATTTGTATCAATATTCTAAGGATTTTATTATGTTAACATTTATATAATGCAAATAAATAAAACCATAATAAAATTATTCATTTATTCAATCAAATATAATATCAAAACGTTAGCAATTATATCAAATAATTGGCCTCTAGGCATAAATTCTAACAAAGCCCTAATCTAATTACTTAAATCTAATTTCTAAATTAGAAAATTATTTTCTATTAGAAACCCTAATTTTTGGGTTATAAACTCTAATAACCAATTTTAACCCTAATTGCTAAATTAGCAATTTTAATTAGAAAATACCAATCCTAATTAGCAAGATTTAAGTTATGATTAGCAAATGTTAATATAATTAGAAAATTCTAATTATAATTTAGAAATATTAATTTTTATTTTTAAAAACCTTAATTGGAAACTTTAGATATCAAATTGCCAAAACCTAAGGGTTCAAATCCTAAACCCTAAAGGGTCCAAACCCTAAACCCTAACCCAAACCTTAAATCCTAAGGGTTTGGCCATTTACTAGAATGCCATTAAAATTAATTGCTAAAAGACTATTTTGCCCTTTTTACATTCTTTAATGTGGTGGAGTGTAAATCTAGCAATATTATTGGTTGGTGACTAACCCTAGCCCTAACATGTGATACAAATCTCACACTTCAGCCCATTATCAGCCAAGATTCATTTGATACAACATTTATATAGATCAAAAGTAAGAAGAGTCTCACTTTATTTTTCATTTTCTACCAAGACCTTCTCTCTCTAGAAATTCGGGACTTAGAGTGAGAGAGAGAGAGAGAGAGAATGAAAGTTAAGAACACTTCATAGCTTGCCAAGATCAGAATCAAGAGTCAGAAAACCAATATCAAAGCTAAAAGGTATAAAACCCTAAAATTACGAAAAACAGTGATCTTGTGTTTGATGTTGTTATTTGATGGTTAGAAATGTGTTAGAGGGTGTCTTTGAGTGATCTGGGTTGATTGATAAAGGATCTATAACATCTAGATGCTCGAAATAGAAGTTTTAGAAAATCTGGAAAATTTTGTAAAGCTGTCTGACAACCAAAAGTCAGGCCTCTTAGATCCATGTTTATTTATTGTTTTGGTGTTTTAAAAGTTGGATGTTATAGTTGGTAATGTTGTTTATAATAAGATAGAAGAATCAAGATCATTGCTTGTGTATATCAAAAGTTATTCACGGTCAAAGTCCATTGACTGAACACGAAATCGGTTTTCTTGGAAACCCAGAAAACTGAAGAACATGTTCTATCAGTGACTTTTGCCGGCTTTGATTTCGTTATTATAAAGCTTTTAGGATGTATTGTTGCATCTAGATTATAGTATGACATGAGGAATACAAGTCCAAAGTACTCTTAAACCTTGGGGAGCAACAGATAGGTTGTAGTAATCAGTCAAACGTCGTTGACCAATTCGATTATATTTTCCGGTAACCTGAATTTCGTGGCGCCCCCGACAAGTTCTTTAGGGGCTTAGATCTTGCAGATTTATGATTGTTAGACCTTATACGTGTTTACAACATGTACCATGTTAGTGGCTTTACAAGCCCCGATGTCTAAAACAACTATAACATGAACCAATCGAGAAATGTATGGCTCCCAAAAGCGTTGACCGGACACGACTTGATGTTTCTGGGCAGCCCAGAATATCAAGAACACCTCTGACAGCAAGTTCAAGGCTTTAGATCTTGCTTGTGTGTTGCACTTTAACCCTGATGCTTGTTGGATCATGTAGTATTGCATCAATACTACATTATCTGACCCTTAGCAAGCCCAGAATACATTAGGAACGTAGATAAAATCATAGTCAAACTAGCTAACCTGTAAATTGACTTTTAAGCTCAATAACACTCAATAACACCTATAGCAACGGTTCTATCACCATAGGGCCTTTTTGTAATTATTATTTTCTGGAAATTAATATTTTAAATAAATAAATAGAAAAAAATGGTTTTTAATTATTAAAAATACTAAATTAATTACGAATTTTTTTTTAAAGTCTAAAAATTAGTTTTTAATTATTTTAAGTATATTTCATAAATATTTAATATTTTTGAATATAAATGGTATTTAATTTATTTAATTATAATATTAAATAAATTATTTAAAAATGATTTTAATACATGAAAATCATGAAAAATAATATTATGGTATAAGAAAATATTTAAAGATATTTTCGGTGACTTTTTAATATTTTGTGATGAATTTCACTAATTAATCAATATTAATGATAATTAGTTTATTTAATAAATATATTAAATAAATTATAGAAAAATAGAATTAATGTTTTATAAATCATATAAAAATGATTTAAGGGTTAGAAAAATATTTTAAGTTATAAAATATAACTTTTGATATTTTTTCATGAAAATATTAATATTTTAATATTAAAAGTAATAATCGGATAATGGATTTATGTTTAAAATCATATAAATATGATTTTAGAGTATTAAAAATACTTTGTGATATTATAAATATATTATAATATTATGACATATATTTCATTAATATTTGATAATAAATAAATATTAATGATAAATGAATTATATGATATTTAATTTATTTAAATACGATATTAATGATTGACAAATCAAGATAAATAGTAATAATTATTTAAAAATTATTATGAGCTTATGAAAATTATTTTGAATGATATTAAAATTATCTGAGATAATTGTTAAGTATTAGGCAGAGTTTAATTGAACTTAAACTCGAAGAATTGTCCGACTAGACCGTCAGGACGTTAGGACTTTGTCGAACTCAAGTCAGACTAAAATAGTTTGACTTGATACCGAGTCTTATGTGTGTTATAGACTTATAGGGTTATGTGTTATGTGTTTAGATTATTCTATGTATATCTATATATATATATAATAGTATTATATTGTGATGATATTATTCTAATATTGGAGATCTATATTATTAATATTAGGTATTCGGATAAAGCGTTATAAATTGTGTAGCAGTAATCAACGGTTCAGGCAAGTTTGTTTTTACTTAACTCTACTAAGAGTTGTTTCATTCAGATATGCTTATGGTTAATCATTGATGACTGCAATGTAGAATTGTACTCTGTACATAATGCATGTATAAGTCAGGTGTGAAAGGCTGATCACCTTCATTACCGTTTTGTCCAGATATATTTGTTCATGTATAATACTTGTTCAATCAAAAGTTTGTTCCTGCTAATTCACAATTATATTATTGAATTCTAGCCAACTTATTATTCAGACTCTTTCAATCATGATATCTCGTTAAATTATTGAACTTAAACTTGTTGGACAACTTTTATGCTCACCCTTGCTATATCATGAAAAACATTGCAGATTGAGACGAATGCGTCGGATACAAGGAAAGGTTAAAGACAGTTCCAACTTAAAGTTAATGTGCGCGATTAGTTTTGTAATAGTATAGTTTGATAAGAATGTTATATGTTAGTTAGTTATGAATTGTGTATTAAGTTAAGGTTACTTGACCTTGGGGAATAGTGTGTAATGTATTGTATAAACAATTTATGTTTATATCTTCCGTAAATAGTAATAGTGATAGAATGATCGAACCGGATCCGCGGTGATTCGGGACCTCGGATTCGGGGCGGTCACAATTACCCTCATTTGTTTGCATAATGTAAGACAAGATTATGGGGAAAAAATCTTTATAAGGGGGGAAGAATGTAACAACCGAGAAATTTGGATCCTTTGTAAAATATTTAATTTAATTAAATAATGAATAAAATTATATTATTTTTTTTTATGTGTTAGTAAGATGAATGTCGTTCTATAACCTAGAAACTTTGGAAAGTTGTAGTATTTTAACTACGCGAAAGAATTAAAGTGTTTGAATTTCTAAGATGAAAATAAAAGTTTTCCGAGAAATTTTTCGAAAAATACTATTCATCGATTTTTGCTCGGGAATTATTTTTGAACTTTCGAGAAATACATAACGATAGAATATCAAGGTGAGATGGATTATGTAATAATAATTGAAGTATGAAAAACATAATATTTTGCATGCGGACTTAAATTGAGAATGTTAGGAAAATAAAGCATTAGAAGTTAATGTAATGATCATATGATACGTATGTATTGTGTGAGGTAGTGCATACGAGTATGATACGAAGTGTTATACGAGTATGTATGAATGATGGTATATCGTATATTATGAATTAGTATATGAGTAAGAATATGAAAATTATACGTATAGTATACGTTATAAGGATTTTAGTTAAAGGAAATGGACTAGTGGGATTGTTTAACAATTGTAAAATCCAATAGAATTTAATGTGCAAGCCCAAGTGGTTGTTAAGGTAAAGCCCTAAGTAAATTAATGCAAGCCCAAATGAATAAGCTAAGTTAATTAAACTTAAGCCCAATGTAATGATCCAATGGGTAAGCTTAATCCATGGGGCAACCCATGGGTGATCTTGGTGCCCAAGTATTAGATAAGTGTTGTGGTGGCCAAGATACTTATGTAATGACCAAGTAATAAGAGTAATGAGCAAGTTTACTTAATAGTTAAGTAAGGAATAGTAAGGTGGTTACTAAGGAGGTGGATGTGCTTTTGTCCATTATACCCTAACTTAGGAAGTCCTATAAATAGAAAGCATATGATTTCATTTGTTACTTGTTCAATTTCATCCAATAACTTTCATTTGCAAAGTGCTTATTATTTAGAGATAATAACTTAGCAAAAGATAGACTTTTAAGCAAGAAGTAAGAACAAGAAAGAGTCAAGAGATCATCAAGGGTAAGCCTCATATGTCACAATCTTCCAACTCTTCCATAGTGGCTTGATAGAGAAGGGTTGATTAATGGTTCATGTATGTTAAGAAGTAAAGGAATTGGATAATCAATGGACTTAAGCTGTATAAGTCATGAATAAGTAATTTGAACTTAAATAAGTTATGAACTTATGAAGAATATAAATAAACTTGTAACATATTTACATAAATGAAGTTAGTATGTTAATAAGATGTAAGAATGTTGGTTAAAAGACTTAAACTATCATAAGTCACGAGAATTGAAACTATAAGTAGTTTATACTTTGATAAGTTATAAACTCATGAAGAATAAGCCATAACTTAACTTGAGGATAAGGTGTTGTAATGTGTAGGTTAAGATGTCTATTGATGGATTGAATCCATTTGGAACGATGAACAAATCCTTAGTAACAAGGTTGTGCCATAATTCTCACGATTGGACGATAATCGTCAAATTCGTGAAATTCTCGAAATGGAAGTCGGATTTTGATATTGAATTCAGAAACGTTGGTTTTCGATGGAGACAAGTCTTATTTGCCATTATAGAGATGCGGACTCAAAAATGACCGGATTCCTACTTAGAACGAAGAAATGAGTGTTGAACGTTCACAAACGTTTATCGTTTTCGTTAAAAATGAACCAATAGGTGAATTTTGAGTTAAGGAGGTCGAAAAATATAATATTCTTGCATGAACATGTAGAGTATATGATTTGTGAACTAATGGCTTTTGAATGAGCCAATTCAGACTTAAAATGAAGAAGTTACGAGCCCGGGAATCTCACTAAATAGAAAAACTGTCTAAATTTTCTAGTGCACAGAGTTGGCGCTGTGATGCCAGCTCAAGGCCAAATAGGTGGCGCCGCAACGCCTAAATGGCCATAAACCACTGGAGTCTCGCGCCACAGTGCGGCCCGTAATGCTTGGACTCGCGCCACATCGCTGAGTCCAGTTCTCAGCCCCTGGAATTTGACGGCGCAACGCGACTTAAGTAAAGGAAGCTGGCGTCGCAACGCCAGTCTTAGGATTTTGACAATACAGAAAGGTTATGAAGATAATAAGGAAGGTAGTTGGTTAATGATAAATTACAATATTAATTAACTTAATGTAACATTGATTAAAGTATTTTCAACCCTAAAGTATGATCACTAAAGGTTGAAGGCAATCACTGGAACGTGAACGTAATGACAATATAAAGCGTAACGAAAAGCCGGAACCAATAATAAACAATCTAATACATAATTAGATTGAGAAGAAAGGTAAGATTCATTAGGAACCATGTATGTTTATTCATTACCTAATGTGTTATGTGATATATCATCTACTATAGAGACCTTTAGGACTTAAAGTGCACGTGTAATAATAGTAGCAGACGCTAAAGGCAAGTGTTCTAACCCTTATTTCAGTTTAATCTGGACAAGCTTTGTGATTCATGTATTCTTACGCATGAACTGATGCATGATGAAGTCAAAGCCAATTTTTTAGCTAGACTTACGATATGTCGGATTTCTTATAATCTATCAAAGTATTATCAATGTTTTACCAAACTATGTTGGTGTGGTTTTCAAATGAAGACTGAGTATGCTAAAATGTTTTGTCGTCAAACAACAGGCATGTGAGGTTGCCACACTTAAACGTACATACGTTTAATGAATGTAGTGTTTGTAACGACCACAAAAATTCATACAATTTAATTCTCGACTTTAGTCGTTAACAATACATCTAACTTCTGATTTTACATCATTATTCGATGTTAAACTTTATAAAATGCAGAATAATTTAAACTTTTATGTCTTCTTACTTTAATTCCCTGAATCAAAACCTTTATCAACTACATGTCTTTGAATCAATCTTATTTTATGATTCACTTTATCACTGTTATCATATAAAATTTTACATTTCAATCCGATAACCTTTAAATATCAGATAACTCTAACTCTAGCTTTACAACTCAATATAAAACTATACATCATAAAACATTTAGTACATCTCATGAGTCTTAATCATGGTTTAAGGAAATAACAACTTTAGCTAAAATATACATCTTCGTATATTAATTCTGATCCACTTCATTCAAGCAGCACATAGTGTTATCTTTAATTCTTAACCTGCAAAAATGGTTATTTGCATGGTTGAGCTCGACAGCCCAGCAAAATCTAACAGTTTTCATGCAACATGTAGTATATAATAACATGCTCAACATATATCTCTGAAAACATTGGACTATCATAACATACATGCTACAGTTCATATAACAAGTTTAAATATTGAGTTCCTTACTCAATCAGCATGCTTTACTCAATCAACGTAGTCATAAGTTGACTTTAACGTTTCATGCTTACAACATAAATATAACACATCATGTTATTTGCAATAAAGATTTAAAATAGTTAATCACCAAGTTCACATAGAAAATAGGAACTGAAAGACTTGCCTGATTCGTAGTTTATGAACTACGACTTAACTACTTATCACTTATCTACACTTTGTGTATTCCTACATAGTTATATCATGATTAACATTAACTATTAGTCACATAGTAACGCATAGTAGCTATAATGTAAACTTTACTCTACATCTCATAACCCTTCTTATTAATCAATACACAATGTATTAGCATCCTTTTTCCAACATAACACTCATTTCTAGTTAAACTTGTTATTTCGATACAAGTCTTACATTACCATTTACATTTCAGAAATTCCAGGTGTTGACTTCACAACACTTATCTAACATTCATTGTGTATACTAAGTTTTCACATAACAAGTTTGTAACTTACTAATCATTCTCATAACTTAGAATTTATCAATTACATAACACAGTTCTGTTTTAACCTTCTTACTACATGTGTGACACATTAACATAACCTTAGACAAAGTGGTAATGCTACTCAAAATCTGCAGCAGCCGACTTTAGCCCAACAAACACGAATTTCACCAATAAAACAGTGAAATTAACATATACAATAAATACAAAACTATCATAAACATGATTCCTAACATATTCATCAACATAGAACAATTTAACAACACTTTTAACTATTTTAATTTCTCAAATTTCTCATTTTCATATAAAACTCAATTTTTTGACATTCTTCCCAAAAATCAACACTGTGATTTCAATTCTTCACCAATCACTTCGTTCAAGTTACGTTATCTTCGTTTCTTAATGAACTAGCATAAACAAGCTTCAATTTGCAGTTTAAAATACGAATTGACCATCATAATTGGTACCTTCATAAGCCATATGAAAAATATTATTTGTAAACACTTTTCTTACTTATTAACCGTAGTTAGCATAAAAAATTCTTATCTAAATGCAAACTCTAACATCACCAACATGTATAATCACAATTACCAGTTATACATATCAACAATTCAACAAATTGATTTCATAGAACATAAGAAAATCTTATCGCGAAACACATATACATGTATATATACATATATTACTGAGGTTATATAAAAATACCTTCAATTAGCCTGCTAATCCTCTTTGTTAGAAACTGAAATTGTTCTTCCCTTCTCAAATTCTCTGAATTTGTTAAAATCTCTTAATGTTCTTAGGTTTATCAAAAACTAGAACGCGTATAACCAACTGATAAACCAATGCATAAAACAAAATAAAACTGATATGACCTTAACTCACATAATAAGTATATTAGTTACATACTAAATAAACCTATAGATTATAAATACCTTTTATTTATTTATTTATTTTATTTATATTATTTAATTTTAAAAAATTAAAATCCAAAAGTGATAGGGCTTTGTTTGGCAAAACCCTTTAAAATTTAAATACTTAATATATTTAAGCCTTGTTTTATAAAAATTAAATTATTTAATAAACAATTTAGTTTATAATTTATAATCACATATTATTTATTTGGATTTCCATATCCAATAATAATCAAATAAATTAATTGCACATACAATATTTAAAATAAATATTCCACTTAAACAAATATCAAAAATTATAATCTCATTATATTTTTATTTAATAACTTATCATACCATCTTAAATTATTAAATTAAACAACAATATAACATCTCATGTTATATTACAACTCTCTAAATTATACATTAATTTAATTTAGAATATTATCTAGTCATAAATATTTACTAATAATAAGGACATCAATAAAATATTTATTTCACTTAATAAATATTTTAAATTACAATCACTAAAATCTTGGATTGTCACAATGTTGATCAACACAGAGTACTATAGGCTGATCACCTAGACGTGCTCGTAAGCTATATCGGATTTATGGACCTAGTTCCGGGATGTCCTTTTTCAAAGAAATTATGAACTGCTCATGGTCTTGGACCGGAATTGATGTTTTACTGAATATTGTCATTGTAAAACGTTTTGAAGGAAAAGAAGTGCTATTTTGAATTATCAAAATTACTTTATAACTATTGTTCCGTTATTGAAGATATATTATTCCTATGTTTCAAGCATGTCATTTAATTAGAATTGTTATACTTGCTGAGCTAGTTAGGCTCACTCTTGCTTGAACCATATGAATGCAGCTAAGATCGAACGGACAAAAGGATATGTTAAGGATAAAGGGAAGGAAAAGGCTAACCCGTAGATTACCTATGTAATAGTCTAGGTTTGTAATGATAATATTTGATATTATGACAAGCACAAATATAACGGTTATAAAGAACCTGGGGAATGGTAATATTGTTTTGGAATATATATATAAGGCATATTCGTTCTTTGGAGGCATTTCAATTGAATGTTTGTGTGAACTGTAGTACCATGTAGAACCATCTGTCGGGTTGGAAGATACCTGGATTTGGGGGTGTCACAATTCCAATAGTTGGGAGAGTACGCCCATTTTTTTATATAAACAAAAAACTAGGATTTGAGCCAATATACCTCTTCTTCATGATTCTTCTTCTTCTTTGCTGGATCACCTCTTAGGTGGCTGACGTTGATCAAAGGAAGGAACCAAACCTGCGTATTCAAGGAGAGCACAAGGATTAGGAGTTGAACTCGTACCTGGGGAAGCTTGGATCTTCAAGGGTATGATTCTGATTCTCCTACTCTATTATAGACTGATAATCAAAGCACAAGAATTATCTTGGTTTATGGTTTGTTAATAAATGAACAAGATTGTTACAAAGTATATGTTTTATCATTAAACATGATTGTCTTATATGCATACTACTTTCAGGATTAACATGGATAACAGAGGAATGAAGTGATGGTCCGAGTTAGTAGTTGTAGTAGTTCTAAATATATATCATAAATTAGTGTGATAATAATTGTACTGGGAACTTAAAGTTTTAGGTTCAGTGTTTGTGATTTGGCGAGCAGACTGATTTCGGCGTTAACAAATTTAATTTTGTATATATCTCTTTTTCTTTTCTATTTCTTCATAATTAAGAAAATGTTCTATCATGTAAGATGTCTAATCACATACAAAAATCTTTTACCATAAGATATAGTTGTCCGTATATGTTTTTTGACTATATTTTTGAGCACTATTTATATAATTTGGGAGTATGGTTGGAATATAATCCTTAATTTGATGTGACAGAGATAATTATATGGCAAGAAGATAAACACCATTGGAATAAACATGATAGTAATCTAATCGTGTTACTTTGGGGACTAATGGGTAAACCAAGGCTAATTATCTGTTCCTATTATATTTATTATAACCTAGAAGCTTGACCTCTAATGTACGAGGGTTTCCTTGATCATTTTTTAAATATTTTAATTCCTAAATCAGTTATTAATTGTACTTATATGTAAGGTATTGTTGAAAATTTTGTAGTGAGGTTTTTAATGTGAATATTTTTGTACTATGTAGGACATTGTTATAATTTTAAATAGGAGAAATTTTGTTTATAGTTTGTATTTTGACAACTCAAATTGGGCGGTATAGACCAGAATTTGGGGGCGTCAAAAGAAGGTTCTCCAAATGAAATAGAAATTGATTTATCAGCAGTATCTAGATCCATCATCTATTCTTGGGATGAAGTAAGATTGACATGATCTTTATTTACAAAATCAATATAAGCTGAAGGCCTTGAAATCCCATATTCATTATAGATGTCATAGGAGGAGGGACTGAGGGAATTACCATTAGAAAGCTGCTCGTGAGTAATTATAGAGATCAGGAGAGGGAGACGGAGAGGAGAAGGAAGGTTGAAGACAAAGAGAATGAGGGGGAGGCAAGAAGGAGGTCTCCATATTTGCTATATGCCAATTGATTATTATTTTGTTTAACACTACAAGAAAATGGATTATATGAAATATATCAAACATGTGTCAATTGATTTTTCTCATTACTAAAACTGCAAGAAAATGTATCAAAGACGATGAACCCAAAATAAAATATTAATCGATTGACATATAGCAGAGACAAAGATTGATTTTTCTCATTACTAGGTGCCGCAGGTAGACCTGCGGCTCCCACCTCTATAAATATGGGGCTTGGGGTGCTAATTTTCTAAGAGAAAAAGACGGGGAAACCCTGCACAATTTGTTCTGCACTCGCCATACAGTGTATTTTCCCACTTTCAAACACCTGTGAGCTCATATATAGCCTCTTTTGTACCCACAAAAGCCCAGTGTTTACCCACTCTAAAGATATAGAAGCCCTTTTTATCAGTCAGTTGTAAGCCTTCTCACACACTTTAGAGTCTTTCTCTTCATCTTTGCACACACCCTTCTACACGTTGAGAGTCGTGTTGCTTGCTTTTGCCCGGACTTCGGTCCGTGGTTTCCTTCCAGTCTGTATATATATATTATATATATATATTTATATATATATTGACTAACATTATCGAGTTATGCCTCGATTGAGCCTAGACTTCGGTCTGGAGCGTTTACTACTTTAATATATATATATATATATATATATATATATATATATTAATTATGCGTCGAACTTTGTTCGATGAGCTAGACTTGATGCCCAGTGTTTTTATTCGCTTATATATATATATATATATATATATACTTATATATATCAACTGTGTGTCGGACTTTGTTCGATGAGCCTAGACTTCGGTCTGGTGCGTTTACTCGCTTATATATATATATAATTATATATATGAACTTTGGTCGAACTATGTTCGATGAGCCTGGATTTGACATCCGGTGCATTTATTGCTTTCTTATATATATATATATATATATATATATATATATATATATATATATATTTGTTTCGTCCTGCCTGGAGTTCCCTTCATGGCAGTTGATAGTTTTTCTGACTTTCTTAACATTTCGTCACGCTCGAATTTACTTGTGGCGATTGGCGCATATTCTGACTTTATTTACATTACATCCACTTTGGAGTTTCCTTCGTGGCGGTTGGCCGATATCTCTGACTTTATTTATATTTCTGATCCCCCATGGAGGTGCTTCGTGGTTGGTGATCTTGTCTGTATATATATATATTTATCGCTTATATATATATATATATATATATATATCTGTTTATTGCTTTTATACAAATTGCAATATTCTGTGCACCTAGGAATCATGTGATCATGATTCATCTCATTGGATCTAGATTCGGTTCGTGATGGACATTTTCAAATATGAAGCGACTTGTAAATTATTCTGCGATGTCTGTATTTCCTCAGATGGTTTCCATACCCACGAGGAAGTCGACATTATTTTTTTATATATTATTTTCGTACGGATGCTTCGCATTCGTCAAATAAAATCAATCGAGCCGCTCACTTAATAAAAATGGGAGTGTAAAAGGTCTTAATTCATATTGAACAGCAGCGTTTGAAAAACCTCTTTTATAAAACATCATTGCCATATCTTGCTAAAAATTGAATTTTTACATAAATTCAAATCCTGTGTATATAGGTTCGAAAGAGGCCTCGCACAACTTTCATATAACAGAACATTGACCCACACACACACACTTAGATAATAGTTTCTTGAAAAGAGGCGGTCACCGTGGTAACACAAATGTCGGGGGGTGCCTAACACCTTCCCCCCACACAACCAAGTCCCCGGACCCTAAATGAATCTCGGTTTCGCCGACCCGTATATCAGTGTCACATCACTGGGTCAATGTGCAAACTTTTTCTCGGTTGTGTTGGTACAAACATTTAAAAAACCAACTAGCGACTCTTAACAGTCCCATCGTCGACATTATACATGTCAGACCTTTTTCACTTGTTTTTTTCAAACAAATATCACCTAAAATGAGAACACCAAAGAACAAGTAACGGAAAGGGACATCCAAAAATCCCGACGTCGACATAGATCTTATTAGCATGATCATCATCATGATTCTAAAAGCATTGCTCAAAACTATGGGTTTATCACATATTATTAAACAACACCATGTAGATAAATTAAAAGCCTTTAATTAAACAATTCTTTTATTAATAAATGAAAAAGATTATTACAAAGTATATGTTTTATCATCAAACATGATTGGCTTGTATGTATACGACTTTCAATCTCCCACTTGCACAAAAGCCAACCGACATGGTATCTCATATCCTTCTTCTCTAAGTGACGATCATCATGCTGTTAGATAAGCTTTAGTTAATGAATATGAATTGTTGTTCTTGAGAGTCCACTATCTCTATATTGTCTCCTCTTTCAATGATTCTCTAATCAAATGAAAGTTTCGCAACACATGTTTAGATCCAACTCTGTAATAAACTTTTCATCCAAAAAATCAACTTATTGCTTCATTTATAACTATATACTTTATCTTTATCACTAAACCAGCAATTGTTTATTGTTTGGAACTTTTCCAATTCACTACACCACTGTTCAAGGTAACGTTTTACCCTAAAGTGGATTTGTTGTTGTCTTTGTCAGACTGAAAAAAAAAACTTGAGTATGTTAAGCCCTCTAGTTTTAATTCAGAGCCACCATGAATATGATCACATCTTTAGTGTCAATTAAGTACTTTAAGATGTTTTCACTGTTTTACAGTGATCTTCTCCAGATTATGACTGATCAACATCAGGTCTCGTACATTTCATTGTATACATGATAGTTACTCATGCAATCTCTCTTTTCCGGAGTCTATTGGGACTATTAAGAGAGAAACACTCTATGGCTCATCAACATGAGACATCTCTTGGAGTTTGCCATGCTGAACCCCTTTAGCATCGAATGAATATATGTTCCTTGGGTTAAGTCGAGCATCATTTCAAATCTATCTATATAGATTTGTATCCCCAATTAAGATATTATGCCTAAATCATTCATGAAAGAATGTTTACACAACTTATCTTTACTGATTGTAGCACTGTTATGTCATTTCTTATCTGTAGTATATCAACATATAATACTAGGAATGTCACGGTCCTCCCACTGAACCTTTTGTAAATAATAAGTTAATTATTCTCTTTGATAAAATCAAACTCTTTTGATTGTCTCATCAAAACGAATGGTCCATCTTTGAGAAGCTTGCTTCAATCTATAAATGGATTATTGTAGCTCATATACATGATTTACTTCAACCATTGAAACAAGTCCATCTGGTTGTATCATACATATATTCTCCTCTAATAATTTATATTTGAGGAAGGGTGTAAGACCCCAACTTATTATGAATAAAATTGAATTTTCTCTATTTATTATCTTGAAATAGTAATGTATTAATTTGATATAATGCTTTGGTTATGGGTGAAATGTGCAAATTTTGCAAACTAAGCAAGTGGTTATAAAATATTCATTTTTGTCGGGGAATATTCGTTTGGTCGTGGAATATTCTTGCTGTCGGGGAATATTCGTACCACGGTGCAGCCATTTGTGGGCCTTATAACGGAAAATGGTAGGATGAAGAAAACAAAAAGTTCGAGTTTTTATAAATAACGACGTAGTTGTTACCGTTAACATTGTTGGAATATCAAATTGGTTAAAATACACGAATGTCTGGCGTGGTTGCCGCATTTTACACGGATTATAAAGATTTTTGAATTATTAATTCTTACGTAAGAAGACACTACTCAATAATTGTTACAGTAATTACTGTTCAATATTTTATTTTATTGATTCAATAATTGCTACGTTGATATTTTATATTATTGTTGTTTGATAATTGTCATCGCATGAGATTTCCTATTATCGGATCAATAATTCATATTATTTGAATAATATTATTAGATAGCATTATTGGAAATGTCTAAGGAAGTTACAATACAGGAAAGGGGTTTGGTCACCTAATCATGCTACCAATAAGGAGAAATCCTTATCTAAATCCCCCTCTTTCACAGGAACGACACTGGTTTGTCATAATTGTGATTCTCGTAATATTATTTATGAATAATTAATTATTGATTTATATGATAAGGAAATATTTATTTTATGTGGATATAAATGATGGATATATTTATTGTGATTATAAATGAAGGAATTAATGTTGAGGTGTTTTATCAGTATTTTATCGGAATGGAAGTTTTGAAAATCTTCCGTATGAGGATTTCGGTCATTTTTCATTTGGAATTTTGAAAAACTTAAACTTACAAAGTTGTAGAGATTTTAATTTCCTATGGAATAGACATGAGATTCAAATTTTTCTGATAAAAGGGCTATTTATTATGAATTATTGAAGTTTCGAAAATAAATGTTTTTATTAAAATATGGTGGGCCTCACTTTTGGTTGGTGAGTAATGAAATGTGCTGGAATTTATTTTCAAAAGTGGTGGGCTTAAATAGTAGCAGGTAAAGCCATCAGGTAGCAGGTTGGTCTACTATGGCGTTCTAAGCATTTTCCTATAAATAGGGTGCTTAGTTAGAATTGAAAATCACACCAGAAATAAGTTTTCTCTCTTTCTCTCTCTATATTATCGAGCGTATTTTGTGAGTATTTATATACTTTGTGAGTTTCTATTCATCAGTGCAAGTTTCCTTCAGCCTTATACCGATATTCCGATCAGAAGTACTGTTATTTTGAGATAAGGGATGTTATTTTCTTCATAATGATGTTATTCTTTCAATATCATTATACCAAAATATTGGTATGGATTTTATTATGAAATTTCTACCTTTTTGTGTTGGGGTTACTATTCACGTATACGACACTATTCACAGAAAAAAAATGAAATTTTCTTTTCTTTGTCCAAGTTATCTATTATGGTTACTATCTTTGATTGTATCCATGTTGTGATCTTTATTCTTGAATTTTGCTCCACAATTGATTATTATAAGGTATTTTTGAACTTGGATAAACTAAAGTATGAATCCCTAATCTTTGATCTTTTATCTCACTGAATTTATTTTCTTTAAGATATTTTTCATCATCCTCAGTCCTAAATGATGATATTACTGAATATCTTTGGCCTGTAGTGCAAAGATGAATGATAATAATTATACTGGGACCAAAATACGCAAGCAAATGCAAGGAGGGATGATTGAAGGACTTTTAACACCAATTTGGATGCATGTTCTTGGCTTGGAACTTGGATTATACTATAAATCTTCTTCTTATCTTTTCAGAACATCTTGAATCATCCCAATCGGAGTTCGGATGCGATAGTTATGGCCCTTTTATCAACAAATATCAAAGTTAAGAGTTGTCATGCTTGCCATTTACACAACATCTACTTCAATCTCGATTTCCGCCTTCATCCGGATGAATTTTGTTAATCCTCAAAGAATAAAAGTTATATATCTCGTCGATATCTTCGATTTGATAGGTGGCAGGCCCCGTAACTCTAAGCAGATCAAAAGTTATGCCTGTTTTACCAAAGGATGTCGCAGCAGAAAATAGAGTAGTGCGGACCGCGCTATAAATGAACTATGTATAGCGCGGGGAGCGCTAGTCCACCAGAAAATTGGCCACTGCAGCATGGGCTGCGCCCAGAATGGCTTGGGGACAGCGCGGGGCATGCTAGGCGGCGGGGAAACAATTGATTTGGGTTATTTGATGTCCAATTTGAGCTAGAATAGGATTCTTAGTTGCCTAACTTGCTTGGGTGTCTATTAGAACTATAAATACATGATGAGAGACATAAAAGAGAGGAGAGATAGGCTAGTTTTGGAGGATTCCATTAGATTAGATTAGAGTAAATTAGATCAAAACCCTAGTTCTTATTAGATTTGGGGATTCAAACAACTTGGAGACCATTGAAGATTCAAAGTAGGAGCAAGGAGGGAGCATCAAATCTACAGACAAGAGATTCTATCTTCTAATCTTCTTCTATCTTTGTCTTTTAATGATTATTCAATTGTGGATTCTTAGTTTTAATTCAATAATAATGAACTAATTCTTTGTTTGAGATTACAATGGATCTTATTGTGTAGTTAATTTTAATATGCTTCGCTATCAATTATTATGTTCTATTGTGAGGATTGTCTATTATGTTTTGGACTTAATTGCTTAATTGCCTAGCTAACAATTACCGTGATAATCTATATGAACTCGAGAGATAAAGTATTGATTTAGATTTTATCATGATGGCATGTGTTTGTGATTTCTACATAGATGGAATTCATGATTCGTGTTTAGGATAGAGATATGCCTTTACGCAATATGTAATCTTATAGAGAACTTGTGCTTTAAATTCTTTTTAATTGTAATTCACATAGAGATATAGTGGATTAGTTAATTAGGGTGTCTTTCTTAATTCTATCATCTGTGGATTTAAGTGAGTATTGGTATTATGCATCGAGAGGTGGTTTTATCTGCTTTAGTGTTCTTGATTAACAATTCATGATAGAGAATAATTAATGAGAAGTGTGTTAACTTAAATGAAGGTAAAATTGAAGTTGTAATCTTAAATCTCCGTGATCTTAATTTAACTAGTGGAATTTAACAGTAGTTTAATTATAATTTAAAATTCATTCGTTTAAATAAGATTGAGTTGGTTACGGGTTAGTACTTGGTGATTTTTATTAAATAATTCCTCGTGGGAACGATACTCTACTTTCACTTTATTACTTGTTGACCATGTATACTTGCGTGTTGTGCGTAATTAGATTTTACCCAACATCGTTTGGAGAAACCTTCGTTACATCCACTATTTATAAATCTTGTTGATTCAAATCGACACTTTCACGTTACCTGTCGATCTTATCTCTTTGAAAATACGTGCCTTTGACGTGATTTTAGAAATCGACTGGTTAACTACTTATCGTGCTAAAATTGATTATTTTCGTAAGGTTGTTAGTTTTTATATTCCTAACCAACCTGTTATACGAATTCAAGCAACCAAACCACTAAAGTCAATCACTATTATATCAAGCCATAAGTAAAGAGCCTCGAGCCTTTATCTGGTGACTTCCTTGTGTGAAAAGCACCGAAGCCCGACTTTCCGTAGGAGACGTCGTGAATAACGGTGACAAGTTGATATATATAAATGTGACGTGATATCCAAGTCTTTGATGAGGGTCACAATTTTGAATGATATTTCTATTGTTAATAAATTTCATGGCGTATTCTTGAAGACTTAGCCTACCCCTAGAACGTGAAGTCGAATTTTGTATTGACATCAGTATAAAGCCCATTTCTTAATCCCTCAAATATTTTTTTCACCCAAAATGAACGTATTATGCACCAAAGATGTTGGCTCGAGCTGTTGAAGATTACGATTATACCATTCAATATCATCGTGGAAGAGCAAACGTGGTAGCTGACGTGTTGAGTAGAAGATCGTATGCGTTTACGAGTGCGATGTTGTTAACACAAAAACCCATTTCATATAACTTACAAATGATGAAGATAGAGTTAAAAACTCTAGAGACCCACGAGAGGATAGCGAATATACAAGTATAATCAACTTTAATCAATAAAGTTAAAGCCGCTCAAGCTACACACCCGGAGCTGATGAATACGAAGAAGAAGGTTCAAGAGGGCGTTATTTTAAAAGAAAGAGTTGCTGAAGAGAGGAAATCTCAACCCTCGATTTAATTGGCCCGTTTGAAATCCTCGATTGAGTAGGAACTGTGGCTTATAGACTCGTTTTACCACTAAGTATGTCGTGTGTTCATAACGTTTTTAACGTATAGATGCTACGTAAATATGAGGACAACCCGAACCACATTATTAATTTAATAACCGGACGAGATAGCGGATAATTTAACGAATGAAGATGTACCTGTTAAAATTCTTGAAATATATTTTATGCTCAAAGGTTATACCTCAAGATTTAGAATCTGGCGAAGTGTCCTCATTTGTTTGGCATACCAGGTACGTACGTAAATTTTGAGGGCAAAATTTCTTAAGGAGAGGAATTTGTAAAATCCCAAATTTACGAATAAATATTTAATTTTCTTGAAATATTTTTTCAAAATTATGGTGTGGATTTGAGATAATGTTATAGTTGTGGGTAATATTTATCAATTTAACAAAGTAAGCAAGTTGTTATATAATATTCGATTGGTCGGGGAATATTCATTTTAACAGGGAATATTCGTACAATGGCACAATCATTGGTGGACCCCACAACAAAATTATTGTCAGAGTTAGAAAATGACAAAATTATCTTTTTATAAAAATAACGGCGGAAGTTTTATCGTTAACTGTTGAAATACCCGGTGTTAAAAGTACAGTAATACGCGTGGTTGCATAGTAGCACATAGTATTAATTATTGATACTTACGTGAAAAGTCACTCAGTTTTGTTCAATTATTGCTACAGTAATTGCTGCATTGTGTTTGTATAGTAAAATATTTTTATATATAACAGAATACTTTTATAAAGTTATTTGTTTTATTAGATTTTAAATAGAATATATTATATTTTATTTTGCATAGTGCTGCGTAGTGTTTGTGATAGTAAAATCTTTTTATATAAAACGTAATACTTTTATAAAGTTATTTGTTTTATTAGATTTCAAATAAAATATATTATATTTTATTATGCATAGATGTTTATAGTGCCTGCATAGTGTTTGCATAGTAAAAAACTTTTTATATAACACATAATACTTTTTATAAAGTTTTGTTTTATTTGATTATAAATAGAATATATTATATTTTATTGCATAGTACATCATAGTATCCTTTCCATTCTCCTATAAATAGGATGCTTAGTTAGAATTTAAAATCACACTAGAAGTTCAGAAAATTCTTCTTCTATAATCTTGAGCATATTTCTTTAGAGTTTAAGAAAGCTTTGAGCATAGAAAATAGTGCAAGTTTTCTTCAAGTATATCCCCGCCCTCTGGTAGTCGGAATACTCTTCTTTTTAAGGTAAGGGGTATTATTCTTTCGTATTCATGAAGAGAGTTATTTTCTTTCAATACTCGTAAGGGTTGTTATTCCATTCTTTATTATTATGTTGGAATAACCTGTCTATGTGAAGTACCGCATACATGGTGAAATTCTTCTGTTATTCTATTCTTTATTATTATGTTGGAATAACCTGTATATGCGAAGTACCGCATACATGGTTAAATTCTTCTGTTATTCCATTCTTTATTATTCTGTTGAAACATCTTGTCTGTGCGGATTACGCATGACCTGTCGACGTCGGGATTTTTAGAAGTCCCTTTCCATTACTTGTTCTTTGGTGTTCTCATTTTAGGTGAGATTTGTTTGAAAAAATAAGTGAAAAAGGTCCGACAAGTATAATGTCGACGATGGACTGTTAAGAGCCGCTAGTAAGTTTTTTAAATGGTTGTACCAACACAACCGAGAAAAAGTTTGCACATTGACCAAGTGATGTGACACTGCTAAACTGGTCGGTGAAACCGAGATTCATTAGGGTCCGGGGACTTGGTTATGCGGATGGAAGGTGTTAGGCACCCCCCGACATCCGTGTTACCACGGTGACCGCCTCTTTTCAAGAAACTATTGACTGAATGTGTGTGTGTGTGGGTCAATGTGCTGTTATTTGGAAGTAGTGCGAGGGCTCGTTCACACCTATATACACAGGGTTTGAATTTAGGCAAAAATTAAATTTTAAGCAAGATATGGCAGTGATGTTTTATAAAAGAGGTTTTTCAAACCCTGATGCTCAATAGTAATTGAGACCTTTTACACTCCCATTTTATTAAATGTTCGGCTTGATAGATTTTATTTTACAGATGTGAGACATCCGCACGAAAATAATGTACAAAATAATGCCGACTTCCTCGTGGGTATTGAAACCATCTGAGGAAATTCAAACACCACATAATAATTTATAAGCTGTTTACAGCTGAAAATGTCCATTATGGGAACCGAATCTAGATCCAATAGGCTGAATCTGTGATCACATGATTCCTAGGCACACATGATACCGCAATTTGTATGAGAGCAGTAAGAAGGTATATATATAAAGTCAGAATATATATATATATATATATATATATATATATATATATATATATATATATATATATATATATACTGAACAGGATCACCAACCATGAATCACCTCCATGGGGAATTAGAAATGTAAATAAATCTATAAAAGTTATCAACCGCCACTTACGGAGGAAACTCCAAAGGGCGGGAAAAAACGTAAATAAGTGTAGAATACGGCCAACCGCCACGAAGGAAACTCAAAGTGACCAAATGTAAATAAAAAATGTCAAAATAAACTACCAGTGGATTAAGGAAACTCTGTGAGATGATGAATATATATATATATATATATATATATATATATATATATATATATATATATATATATATATATAAAAGCAATAAACGCACTGATGTAAAATCCGTGCTCATCGAAGCGAGTTCGACAACAGCTTATATATATAAGTATATATATATATATATATATAAGCGAATAAATGCATAGAATGTAAAATCCGGGCTCATCGAATGCAGTCCACAACACACATTAATATATATATATATATATATATATATATATATATATATAAAGTAGTAAACGCACTGCATCGAGGTCTAGGCTCATGGAACAAAGTTCGACACACAGTTCATATATATAAATATATATATATATAGAAAAGCAAATAAACGCACTGCATCAAGTTCAGGCTCATCGAACAAAGTTCGACACATCGATATATAATATAAAAGCAAATAAACGCACTGCATCAAATATATATATAAAGTATATATATATATATATATATATATATATATATATATATATATATATATATATAAAAACAAATAAACGCTCGCATCAAGTCTAGGCTCAATCGAGGCATAACTCAATAATGTTAGTAAATATATATATATATATATATATATATATATATATATATATATATATACAAGCAACACGACTCTCAATGAGAAGAAGGGTGTGTGCAGAGAAGAAGAGAAATACTCTAAAGTGTGTGAGAAGGCTTACAGTTGACTGCCAAAGAAGACTTCTATATCTTTAGAGTGGGTAAACACTGGCTTTTGTAGGTACAAAAGGGCTATATATGAGCTCACAGGTGTTTAAAATGAGAAAGTACACTTCATGGGGTGAGTGCAGAGCAAATTGGGCAGGGCATCCTCGCTGTTTTCTCTTGCAAAATGGGCAGCCCAAGCCCTCTATTTATAGATGATTTAGCCGCAGGTGTACCAGAGCTAACCCGGGTGGGCCCGAGTTTTTCAGGTCGGGTCGTCTCGTAGTTCGTGCACTCGGGCACTGTAATGTCCACTTAAACATTAAGAAGTGAAATCCGGGCATCCGTTTGAGGTATACAGGACCTATTTTGGACCGCCGTTATTAGAGTTTGTACAAAGTCATTGAAGATGGGACGATGCCCTCTGGTCTTCAAGCTTTAACTTTCATTCGTTACCCCGCACAATAGTCACTCAGGATTTGTTAGTCTTGTGGGACATCGTTGCGTAGAGATTTTGAGACGACGTGGCATGGCATCGCGTTGGCGAGATGATGATGTTTCCCCTCACCAGTGATGTTATCGCCGGATTGGGCTGATAAAGCAGACGTTGCTCAGACTTCGTTGAGATTGGACTGCTACAATTGTTGAAGGTCCTCATTGTCATCTTTGAGGTGTGCATGTCTTCCCGATGTTATCGCCGGGTTGGTACATTGTATCTTGTTGTGAGTGCCGAGATTGAAGCTGGTCGCATTTGGAACAAGCATTTTCGGGGTTATCGCCAAAACTGCATTCCTTGGGGCTATCACCAAGGTTGGTGGCTATTCCCATAGTTGGGGCTCAGACTAGATACCTCGGGGTTATCTCCGAGATTAATCGGTCTTCTCCGGTGTGTGTTCTGGTATTGTATCTACACGCCTCGGGGTTATCTCCGAGGTTGGAATTGTTACTCCCAGAGTGGGCTCCGGGGTTAATCTTTGAACTCCGGTAGTATCCCAGATGTATATGGATTGTCTTTCGGGGTTCCCTCTTAAAAGACGAATCTGTCCTCCTGCAATGTTAGTGACAGTAGTACAGAAAATTTCGAGTGTCTACAGATGCCCCTCTTTATCATACTCATGCATGACGATGCATGGGTAGGATAAAAATCCTAGACACTTGAAACGCAACAAGACAAATATGGTACTATATGTAGCAACATGATGCAAATGTATGATGCATGTGTACGGGGTTGTAACCCAACACGCTGGGGATGATTGCTGAATCCCTGTTGCTTCAACTGGGGATTGGCAATACTGACCAGATTTGATGTGTAAGCCGCATCTTTTAGGATGTTGATGTTGGAGTTATCACCAAATTCTTGTGTTCTTGATAACGACTTGATCCTGAAGAGGTAACTCTTATGTGTAAGAGATCTGTGGGGATAAAGCTTGATCTGTTTGAGGATGTGTATAACATATTCCATCATCTATCCTCTTTGATAACGTTGACCTCTCCTGGTTAGTATCGCCAGAATATGTCACGATTCTGTTGGATTCACTGCCAACAACAAATGCTGTCAGGGATGCCTGACCTTTGTTGACGTGTACTTTACCGACATGTGAATCAACAGCTGAAAATCCTGTGGGATATACTGTCAAGGTTTCTTGACTTTCGCTGATGTGTGAATCAACGGCTGAGACTCTGTGAGTAGATCGTTAAGGTTGCTTGACCTTCGCTGACGTGTGAATCAACAGAACATTGCATTGTAACCCCCGCTGGGGATCCGCTGGGGAATATGAGTAATCGAGCATGAAATCCTCGAATAGCTCTAGATCTCCAATAGGTTTAATCGCCATCGGTTGAGATAACGTCAAGGCTTCTTGACCTTCGTTGATATATGTGTCAACGGCTTGAATGTACATTGTAATCCCCTGCCGGGGCTTCACGTTGTAACCCCCGTTGGGGATATACGTTGTAACCCCGTCGGGGATCTACATTGTAACCCCCGTCACGGATCTACGTGGTAACCCCCGTCGGGGATCTATGTGGTAACCCTCGTCGGGGATCTACGTTGTAACCCCCGTCGGGGATCTACGTAGAGTAATGACCCAGAATTGGTGGCATCGGACCTGTACAAGGTATTGCCGGATGTGGTTTGTAACAAATGAGATCATTGGAAGAGTATACCTCGTGTTCGGGTGACTACCAATGAGTGATGTGCAGACTCAAAGTTTCACCTGAGAAGGCCAGGATTGTATGATGTTTTGCTCAATCGTGTGGAATTTTTATTATCGATTTGACCTTTCTGATCCGCAAAAACTCCTTTATAACTCAAACTGGACCGAGTCGGAGGGGTGGGACCCATATAGGGATACTGCAGGTGCACCTGCTACAGCTGCGGGTGAGCCTGCGGCCAATCGCGGATGATAAATTCCAGCAGGTTGGCAATACAAGTCATTTTCAGCTTGTCGCACGAAGGGAAATCCGTGAGCCTCTTTCAGATCTGCTGAGTTCGGGCTATTTTCTGCAAATTCTGTCACCGTACAAGTGTTCTACACTATCCTGGTAATGTATACATGTATTTTTTCTAGTTTTTATCCATTGGATTTTGAGTTATCGCATGAAATGCATCTAAACACATAGTAGTGATTATGTATGCACAAATGACTTGATAAAAAATATTCAACATAGTAAATGTCAGTATTAAACCATGATGAACATAATGATGTGAAAAAATTCGACTTCTGAGACAGTCAAATTGGCACCTTTTTCTGCTATTTTTTGTCCTATTTGAGGTCTAATGAGCAAAGGTAGAAAGGCCAAGTACTCCTGATATTGAGGTTAACCTTATGCATGTATGATTTTAATTTTTAATGCATATATTATGTATATGACTTTGGGGCAGGTGTGCTACTGAATGGCCACCTAGACATGCCTATGTGCATGTGGATAGTCCTATTTTCAAAGGGGACTAAGGCAAAAAAATTCCAAATGTAGGCATTGGGTAGTTATGTATTTTAACTCTATTGTATGTTAAAGTAAATGCATGCATGCATATAGTCATAAATATTTTTAGAAAGCTCCAGGTAAGGAAATACCACACCCTTTCTGAGGTGATTTGGAGATTTGTTATCCACATATTTATGGATCCGGATCAGCTGAGCAGTTCCTATAAGACCACTTCTAGCGTACAACGGAGGTCTTCTGAAGTGCCTCATCCCCGTTCTGTCAGACAGCCTCGTTGGTTGGTGGAGGCCGTGATTCGTCCTGTCCAGGTAGATGTGCCAGACGTTGAGGACGAGGAGGCGGATATTCCGATTGAGGATCCCGCTCCTGCTGCACATGTCCCTTGTAGGTAGCTCCCGAGTATTCAGGTGGAAAACCCAGAGCTGCTGGGTGATTTGAGTAGACATCCATCGATGTATTTGCATGCTAACGAGGTATGGCTTTAGACTTTGATCTTCCTTCTTTCCTATTGATGAGGATTAAAGGGTTTTGATGTTGATATGCATTTCATGCAGGTTCCGGGTTTTACACAGCCTCGAGGGAACTGGTTCAGCATTCACTCCATGTACCAGGCGCTTCATCCTGCTATAGAGCGGTAGTGCATGAGTGTGGATTTGGGGTATTCTTCTCCATCCTTCCCCGTCGTTGACCCTGGGGTTACCTCAGGGCATTGTCTGAGCGATGGTTTCATTAGAAATCAGGTAAGGAAATCAAGTAAGGAAATACCACTCCATCTACTAGATTGCGAGGTGATGATGACGCCTATAGATTGGCGATTTATGATAAGTATGGAGTTTGGAGGGGATCCAGTGCCTTGCATGGCGAATATTACCCCTACTGCCGTCAGATCCTTGTTAGGAGTTCCGGCGGAGGAGCTCAAAGGCGGATCGTCTGTTCGTGTCCTTTGAGCGTAGATGCTATGAAAGCGGGCTTTTGAGTGAGCCCATGCCCGATGATGTCGAATCGGGATCGCGTTTCTACTGGCGATTGTTCCCGATGATCATTTGAGGTCGCCTTATAGCGTATAACTCTTCTACGGTGTCTTTTTCTTTGATCAGCGCCACACGTGATGTGGACCATATTGGAGAGTATGATTGGGGCTCCTATACCTTTGCCTATTTCCTCCGGGGCATGCGCATGCGCTCACAAGGTTTGACCGAGGCTTGGCTAGGCTTTTTCCTATTTCTGCTGGTGAGTATTTCTCTTGTCATTTCCTATTTAGAGGTTAAGAGTGTTTACTGATAGCAGATATTTTGCCATTGTGTTTGCAGTTTTGGGCCTATAAGAGACTCCCATGCTTGCGTCCTGTGAGTGTGTTAGGTTTAGATACATATCCACGAGGACGACGATGGCACCATTCTATTTTGTCGGAAGTTATTGTAGCTGAGGGCTTCACTCACTACCGTATGCAGCTGGAGTTGCTGCCAGTTGACACCATCACATGCATTCCCTACTTAGGGGAACACTTGACCATCGGCTTTGAGGATGGGTACCCGATTGAAGTCGAGTACTTGATTTCTACCAGGAGAGTTCTTCTCTTCACAGATGGAGGCTGGGAGCTCTATTTAGGAGAGCGTGCTATTAGGAGCACCACAGGGGAGATCTGTATGCCGATATTGCCTCCTGTCAGGCGTCATTGGCCTGTATCACAGTCACCCATCACTGATATACCATTGTTGGGGGTTGACGGTTTTGCATTATCAGAGGGTCCATGTACCCAGGAGATGTTCCAGCGGTGGTGGTCCCCTCGAACCATTGGAGCTCAGTCCCGCGCCACACAGTTTATGGGGGATATGGTTTCAGGATCCTTGATGATGACGGATTGGATAGCTTATGTCCGAGATCCGACTCATATGACCCAGATTGATAGTTTGATTCATAGCTGGACCAGCACATATATTTATTCGGCATTTGGGCAGAGATCCAGCAGAGGCGGCTTCATTTGTTCCTTCCAGCTCAGGCGCTGGCCCCTCAGATGATCCATTCGGTTTTGCCAGCGCAGATCCTCCTCTTTATAGTCCTAACATCCCTGTTGATAGAGATCCGATGACTCAGGAGGAGTTACATCAGGTGGACAGGATTGATGATGTGGACATCGACACCATTGTCTTCTTCTGATGTGTATTCTCGTTATATCTTTTGATAGGCCTCTGTTAGATATTGGGTGGCTGTGCACCATTCTCGCTATATCTTTTGATAGGCCTCTGTTAGTAGTAGGGCGTCTGTGCCCCATTTTCCTGTATTTGTAGCTGTACAGAGATGATGTATTAGATGATGATATACTTAGGAATGTATGCACCATTTTTTCCATTCCCTATATCATATTTCCATCCATTATCTGTTATGCATGTATCATGTTATGCATATGTATGTATGTCCAGAGATATTCGGCATTGACCCTTGGATGGTCTGATGACACGCCCGCATGCACATGTCTTCTTCGACGCTTAGTCAGATAGATCATACCCCACCATCATTGGTGGCATTGGGTATCGCGATCGTGGTATGATAGCATGTCACCACCGCAGACAGGTGATCAGAGATCATTTTTCGCAAAGATACCATGACTTTATTGATGTTTCAGTTCCCGCAGGTTTGTAGACGGATGCTAGAGCATTGGATATCGGACAGGTGTGTTTTTCGATTCGGGACCCATGAGTCGACTCCTACTCCGGAGGAGTATGTACGACGACGATGATCCGCTTTTAGAGACACACTTCTTGCGTGCACACGGCTTTGGGAGACATGAGTAGACGATTCATGACTCTCACTGGATTGCGGTGTAGAGTAGTACAGGATGAGCTGACATCTAGCCACGTGATATCCCAACATTTTTAGTATGACAGATTTGGCTCGGAGGATAGCTATTCACGATATTCCGGGGATTTCACCGCACCGGAGGATCACTGGCGTTTGCTGTGGTTGATGTATCATTGTCATGTATCATCGTCGTATGTCTATATGCCACGATACATGGACAAGATAGACATTGGTGTCATCATGGCTGTGAGAGATCTTAGAGAGGGTCGTACCATTGTACCTATGATTATAGCAAAGACCCTACGGTTAGCATCCTACTAATGCACTTATCCGACAGGAGTGTTCACTGGGAGTTCGGTCATGCTGTATGTATGGTTTATGTCACACTTTAGACCGATTGGCACTCTTAGACGGCATGGATATTGCTTCACCCATGGTGTAGCTATGTCATACTCCTTTCTGCCCTCAAGGTCTATAGATGCTCTGTCCTAGTCCACATTTTTGGCCGATATCCGAGATCCATTCAGCATATTTCTGTGTTCGGGGCTTAGCTCACCATACAGCTTCATTACTCACGCTCCGGGAATGGACTTCCTCCCTCTGGTTGGCTTGAGGGGCGTGACTACTTATCACCCACTGTCCGTGATGTCACAGTTTGACCAGTTCCAGGATTTTCATCCTTTCGAGGGGGCGATAGGTCAGCGTTCATCTTCTTAATATCTCTCAGCAGAGGACCGATCCCGTGTGTATGCTTATTGGGATCAGTGTGAGATAACTTTCTTTCTCCGTCACCATCCAAAGTTGTTTCGCAGAGTATTCCGCATGGATGGAGACATAGATTTTTATCTACCGATAGTGTCCACAAGATCTCGGATAAAGTGAGTCGATGATGTAGAGCCCATGGAGGACATCGATTCATACATCGAGGAGGAGCCCGCTCTCGGGTTGCCAAAGATTTCTCCGGATTCTCCTAGTACAAAGATTATTGTGATTCAAAGACTCAAGCACAAAATCTAGAGCTGAGTCTTCATCTGATGACCTTTGAGAGAGATCATGCCCGATCTTTGATGTTGACTGCCCTTGATGGGAGAGACACATCTCTATTAGAGAGAGACAATGCATTAGCTCGCAGAGATGCCGCTGTTGTTGAACGGGTTGAGGCCAGATCAGCCAGAGATGCAGTGATAGTTGAGCGGTATAGTGCTATATCTGCCCGGGATGTATCTGTCACAGATAGTACTACCGTGAGGTCCCTTACCACTGGCATGATCGCATAGATGAGCGCATATATTGATGATCATATGGTCACCATGCAGATGGCTGCAGATCTGTTGGGTCGTGTGGATATGCTCATACAGGAGACCACAGCTTCACCTCCATCTTCTAAGAGGGACGCCATGTTAGGCTTGTTAGCTCGCATATACCCTGATTTGTAGATGAGCTTGTATTTTCCTGCACAGACTAGCTTAGCCATTTTGTCATGTACAGTTTACATTGTATATATCAAACAACATTATATATATGACAGGGAAATATATTTTTGGATCACTTCCCTTTTAGATATGCCTTGCTATTTGCTTGATATTTTGCCTGCTGCTTCAGGGCTTGTGGTCTTGATGTATTTTGAATTCCTCCTGGGTGGATGGACATTGAGTTGTCTCTGGATAGTTCAGAATGGATCATCGATCTCTGTGTATCCCTACCATCTTTGGTGTCTTGGGACTAGTTTCTGGATGAAAATGTGGAGAGGAGTGTGGCTTTCCTTTCTAAGATTGACTGCACCACAGATGGTCGCCAGTACTTCTATTTAAGAGAAGTCTAGTTAATTCCGCCTCTTATGGATTGGTGTTGCTCTTCAAGGTATGACCGCAACTTAGATGGTCGCTGAATCTCCTATTTGGGAGGAGTTCAGGTAATTCCATCCCTTTGGTCTGAAGCCAATGAAATGTAGTGGATTAAAGGGTGATCCCAATTACCAACCGACAATGGTTTGTGTTTTGGTAGGGGTGAGACCGCACCATGAATGGTCGCCACGTACTCCTATCAAGAGGAGATCAGTCTCACGTAGTTCGAACTCTGGTGTAAGAGGTTCAACGTCAGATATGGTAGAAATGGTGTAGGAATGTTTTGTTGTTTTTATTTTTGTAAGGGTAGAAATGTTTTGTTGTTTTTGTTTTATTGCATCGGGCCATATGAAATGGTTGCCTACGTACTCTATTCAAGAGGAGATCGTCGACGTAGTTCGCCTCGTAGAAGAGAAGAAAAGCGTGATCCCATGTGCAGTGTGAGAAAGGGGAGGAGAAAGTTTAATCTTAGGTTGAGGATAAATCAGCAGGTATGGAGAAGTTTGATCCCATGTATGGGTAGCCAAACTGCAAATGCAAGAGGTTTGGCGGGATGACCTAAGTTGTAGAACGCAGCAGAGAGCCAGCCTGGCTTGAAAAGTATGTTTCGAGGGGCAAAGTGTGAAAAGTTGTATGTTGTAAAGGGTTAAAAAGATGATGGTTAAAGAACCTAATGACCGGTGATCTCATGTCCAACACTCCATTTGGATTACGTCTTCGCAAGAAGAAAAGCGTAATCCCATGTGCAAGTCGAAAAGTGCGGGAGGAGAAAGTTTAATCTTAGGTTGAGGATAAATCAGATGTTTGCGAGAAGTTTGATCCCATGTATGGGTAGCCAAACTACAAATGCAAGAGGTTCAATCCGTGGTGGGATGACCTAAGTTGTAGGAACGCAGAGAAGCCAGGCTGCTGGCTTGAAGAGTATGTTTCCCCGAGGGGCAAAGTGTGAAAGAGTTGTATGTTGTAAAGGGTTAAAAAACCGGAATGACTGATGATCTGATGGTCCAACACCAGGGTGTTTTCTTGATGGAAACATCAGACATAGTATCGTTTCACAGTGTCTGAGTTGATGAGTTATGGAAATTCATCATCGTCCATTTCTTGTAATCTGAGAGCACCTCCTGTCAATACTTCCTTGACAACAAACGGGCCTTCCCAGTTAGGAGTGAATTTTCCCTTAGATTGATCTAGGTTGTCAAAGATCTTCTTCAAAACCAAGTCATGTTGTTTAAACTGTCATAGCGGGACTTTTTTGTTGTAGGATCTGGCGATCCTTTGTTGATATAACTGACCATGGAAGATAGCCGCGGTTCGCCTTTCGTCTATTAGAGACAATTGGGGATACCTGTCATGTACCCATTGGTCTTCATCTAGCTGAGCGTCTATCAACACTCTGAGGGATTCCATTTCACCTTCTATGGGGAGTATTGCTTCCATCCCATAGGTTAATGCGTAGGGGGTTGCCCCAGTGGAAGTGCGCATTGAGGTTCTATAGGCTAACATAGTCAGAGGCAATAGGTCAGGCCAATCTTTATGGTTGGCGGACATCTTTTGCATAATCTTTTTGATGTCTTTGTTAGACGCTTCAACAGCACCATTCATCTTCGGACGATAGATGACAGAGTTAAGATGTTTGATGTGGAATTTACTGCATAGTTCCTCCATCATTTTGTTGTTGAGGTTCTTAGCATTGTCTGACACAATCACCTCTGGTTGTCCATATCGACAAACGACATTGTTTCTGATGAAAGCAATGATGACTTCTTTAGTAACCTTGGGGAAGGAGGCTGCTTCTACCCACTTGGTGAAGTAGTCGATCATGGTGAAGATAAAATCAATGACCATTATCGGCTTTAGGCTCGATGGGCTCGATAACGCCCATTCCCCACATTGAGAAGGGCCAAGGTGAACTCATATGTGGAGTTCCTGTGGAGGGGCGTGTATAGCATTCCCATGAATCGCAATCGATAGCATCTCTCGACGTGGTCATTGCAATCGCCTTTGAGAGATAGCCAATAATGTCCCGCCATGAGGACTTTTTCGACAAGGAGGGGGCCACCATGTGGGGCCACAGACTCCACCATGGATTTCATCCATAAGCCTTTGGGCTTGATCTTTGTTTAAACATCCGAGGAGACCTAGTCCTCGCATCTCTTTTCAGAGAGTGCATCTCCACTCGTAGAATTTCATAGCAAGTCGATGGATCCGCCTTTTCTCAGTCGGGCTCGCCTCAGCGGGTGTAGATCCATCTCGCAGATATTCCTTGATATGCTGATACCAAGGATGTTGGATAAGAGGTAGCTCATCCGATACTTCTCCAACGTAATTCCCATAGGTTGGGGCCTTGTGCAGGGAAATTGTGACGCTTGGCAAGTGTTCCTTGTCTGATATGCGAATCAAGGAGGCCAAAGTTGCTAATGCGTCCGCAAAGTCATTCCTATTACGAGGAATGTGTAGAAAGGAGATTTCTTCGATCTCCAAGATCATCTCCAAAACTTGTCGTTGGTAAGACAGCAAATGTAGCTCTTTGGTTTGATAGATTCCGGTGGATTGTCTGATTACCAACTCTGAATCTCCAAAGACAGTTAACCGCCTGATGCCCATTGAACGGGTAAGTTTTAGCCCCATGAGACAGCCTTTATACTCAGATGTGTTGTTGGTGCCGATATAAATCGTAATTTGACTACGACGGATATACGCTCCCGCATCAGATACTAGAACTTCTCCCACTCTCGAACCTTCCATATTAACAACTCCATCAAAATACATCTTCCATGATCGGGCGCAGATCGCATCGATGGTGTTGTCGAACCGCTCATTATCCTTCATCAGGAAATATGTTTCAAGGGTTTGAAATCCCTAAAAAAGTGCGCTGCCATTGATCCGCAATTCCTCGACCTTTGATGGACTTTTTGAGTCACATATACGATGTCAAATTGTTGTAGGATCAATCGCCATCCGGACAAACCGACAATTTAATATGGGTTTGTTGAACATATATTTGAGAGGATCCACGCGGGATATGAGATGGGTCAGGTGACCATGGAGGGTAACCTCATGGAAGCCTCATGCTAAAGCACAACACGCCTCTTTTCGATCGAGTGTACTTGTGTTCGCCTCTTGAACCTTTTGTTGAGGTAATAGATAGCTCTGCTTGGCCTCTATCGCCCTCTCTCGTCTCCAAAGATGCAAAGCCCATGGCATTGTCACTTATGGACAGTACATAAACAGGGGAAACATCGGGTGGTACCAAAACGGGAGCTTTGACTAGTCTGTTTCTTTGATTGTAAGGAAGGCCTTTTGATACTCATCATTCCATTTCATGGAGGAGTTCTTCCTTAATAGTTTGAAGATTGGCTCACAGGTTGCTGTGAGTTGGGAGATAAACCTGCTAATGAAGTTGATTCTTCCAAAAAATCCTCGTATTTCCTTCTCTGTTTTAGGAATGGGCATTTCTGTGATGGCTTTGATTTTTGCAGGATCCAGCTTAATCCCTTTGTGGCTGACTAGAAACCCTAGCAACTTGCCTGATTTAACACCAAAGGCGAATTTAGCTGGATTCAACTTCAAGTTGTACTTACGCAACCTGTTGAACAACTTCCTAAGATGGTCTATATGGTCATCCTCCTTTCGGGACTTGACAATGATGTCATCCACGTAGATCTTGATCTCTTTGTGCATTAAGTCATGGAAAAGAGCCATCATAGCTCGTTGATAGGTGGCTCTGGCATTGATGAGGCCGAACGACAACCGTATATAGCAAAAGGTTCCCCAAGGCGTGATGAAAGCAGTTTTCTCACGATCTTCCTCAGTAACCATGATCTGATGGTACCCCGCAAAGCAATCAACAAAGGAGTACATGTCGATCAATGCAAGATTGTCAATGAGAATGTGGATAAATGGCATGGAAAGCTATCTTTAAGCAAGCTTTGTTCAAGTCCCGATAATCCACGCAAACTCGCACCTTTCCTCCGTGTTTAGGTGCACGGCACGATGTTGGATATCCACTCAGGATATGTAGACACCATAAGGATGTCAGCTTGAAATTGTTTCACAATTTCTTCTTTCACCTTTAAACTCCACTCGTGTTTCAATCACCGAGCTTTTGCTTGACTGGCTTAAATCCCTCTTTAATAGGAAGGCGATGAAGGACAATATCGGTGGACAAACCCACCACATCTTCATGAGACCATGCAAACACATCCCGAACCGGGTTAATAAGTGTAACCATGTCATTCTGTTGGTTTGGGGTAAGGTCTGAACCAATCTGGATTAACTTAGGGCCTTCTAAGGTTCTGAGATTGAAAGAAGTGGTTTGATCAAGGTTGGGTTTAGGTTTATCTTTGACCCATTCTTGAATTTCTGGAGGCACCTCAATGTCATCCTCAGTATATCCATCAAGGTCAATTCATCTCTACATCAAAGGTACAATCCTTGTGGGAGAAGAGGCATCAGATCGCTAAGTATAGGGACATCTAAACTCAGAGTCCTGAAACAAAATATACTTTCACTTAGTATATATGAAATGTGTTGATCATACACAGTGTTAGCATATACTGGCAAAATAAACTGCTAATACTGTACAGAAAAGTAAGCAGTTATTATATCTACAGGGCAGAAAGAGTTTTGCCCATTTTACCCTCGTCGACCAATGCAAGGAATGTTGTTCCAATTGGCAAGGGTAAAGTCTGGGTGGACCGCAGTGATGGAGGGATTGTCATCGTCCTCCCTGTCCCGAATGATGGCCATTACGTCTGGGCAATCATCGTCTGGGGTGTATCTGTTGGTATGTTCATCATGAACGATGATGCGTATGCCTAATATCATTCGGATGACGTCTTGCTTGATTCTTCGTTCCTCCTATTCCACTGCGGGATTTGGAACAAAGACTTCATTTTTCCTTTACCGGTACCGGCTTGGGAAATAACATAGCCATTATATTGGCTGGCACCTTTACAGGAGGTTGTGCGGACTCAGAGTTTGAAGGCGAAGATAAAAACGCCGCATGGTTGAAGTCAAGGAATCATTGATGCTTATGAGGATTCCAGTGACTAGAATCGCGTAATAGCCTAGCCCAAATTGTTCCAATTTGTTTGGTTAATCGAATAGGGTACTTGATACCCTGGCAATCTTTACCCAGCCCTTGTCCCGATTTATGACCCAATGACATCATTTCTTGAGTAGCCGACATTAGCTCGGCAAAAATCTTGGGTTCGGGCAATGGCGTTCCAATAGCATGGTATTGGGTATTGCTTATTTCCAAAGCATGAAAACTGATCGGTTCAACATCTTCATTGGCATTGATGAATGCCATGTCCCCATGCTGAGGAATCTCTAGTTCAGCGTTGACCGTGACCAGGCTATTGTTGATAATTTTTTTCAACTGTTGGTGAAGAGTGGAGGGGACTGCCCCTTCCATGTGAATCCATGGTCGTCCCAAGAGCAGGTTGTATCCTAAATCTATCTTGAGCACATGGAAAGATACGCAGAATGTATGAGGACCAATTTTGATTGGTAGCTCAATTACTCTGACCGAATTACGACGGGCTCCATCAAAAGCTTTGATGATAGTATGGCTACTCCAAATTCTGTTGAGATTGATATTCATCTTCACCAAGGTAGCGTATGGACAGATATTTAGAGAAGAACCTCCGTCTATCAAGACTCCAGCTAACATGTATCCAAAGGACAAGACCGCAATGTGCAACGGTTTGCAATGACCGGTCCCTTCGGGCGGTATGTCATCATCAGTGAAGGATATCACAGTTGTTAAAATGTGATCAACCAGATGTTGAAATTTTTCCGTATCAACCGATGTCGGTAGATAGGCTTCTTCTAAAACCTTCAACAAGACCCTCCGGTGATTCTCGGAAGTTAGGACCAAGTCCAAAATAGATATTTGTTGTGGAGCTTCTTTTAAGCTTAAAACCACCGTGGCTTCGTTATGACCCATAGTACGGAGGAATTTTTTAATTTTCTCCATGGGTATTTTCCCATTTGATTTGGTGGTGGACCTCATCACCCATGGGGGAAGATATAGTGGATTTTCCTTTGACACTATAGCAATTTTATGTGAGGTGGATCCTTCACCTTTTCCATAATTCCATGGAACTTTGCACAAGCTAACAATAGGATATTGTGCTCTGTACGGCAAGTTGATTGGCTCGGGAGAGGCCACTTTCAAAGGATTGTTGCTTCCTTTGAGTTGAATTGTTGGCTTTGTGAGTTATGTGTTAATCCCATCAGTTTCAGTGGATATGACTGCTACCACACTCTTCCACTTAGTCGGACCTGAATTCTCACTTGCATGTAAAAAAGATCATCGTCGCCAAGCGCAGAGACACCACCGCCGATTATATTTTGAATAAGTGGTATGAGTGCCCAAAGATTCTTCTCGTCTTTGTGACCACGAGACTGGGAGTGATATTGACATACTCCATCAGAGTTGTACCACCCTAAACGGGGGTTGATTGGAGGTAGAAGGGAACTGATCCTTCCTTCATCGATTAACATATGAAGGATTTCCTCCATAGGTTGGCCTAAATAGGTGAATTCCCTTTTGTTGGCAAAATCTCGATGGGCCTTGGCATTTGCTCTCTTTGTCACTTTGTCTTCCAGCATTTCATTTTCTGAAAGTGACGAGGGAATATTCATGACAAGAGGTAGGAGACTGGTATGCTCCTGGCTGATTAATTGACGTGTCACTTGATGCTGATAAGTCACCAGTTCCGCCAATTGCTCCATTTGCTTGCATAGAGCTTTCATCTTTCGTTCCATTGTGAACTGGAACTTGGCAAAATCCCATCTGTCATCACCGTCTTTGAGGGTCTGGGATGATTCACAGCTGAAATTGGAACTCTGTCCGTTGCTCCAATTGATCACGTTAACCACTTTTTCTTTGTGTTGAGAAAGAGGGTTGTCTTGAACATGAGGCTAATCTGGTTTAGTGACCACGATCTTCCCGTTGTCTATCATGTCCTAGATCATGTGTTTCAAGGCCCAACAATCCTGAGTATCATGTCCAGGTGCCCCGGCATGATAAACACATTTCGAAAGCAAACATTGAAACCCCCATCCATTAGAAATTGGCCGGTGGAAGAAGATGTGTAATTTTCTTATGTGTTGTCAGAAGAGTTAGAATGTTCTCGAGGGTATCCCCTAAGGGTGTAAACACTCGAGGGCGTTTGACTTCTCCAACTTTTGGTATTGGAGGGTTTGTAGACTGTGCTTGAAAGGGAGTGTAGTTTCTCCTTTGAATAGGCATATTCTGATTGCCTTTTTGCCCCTGTAGAATCAGGGAAACATCTTCCTCTTTCTTTTTATGGACCCTCCGTGGGTTGTTTCCATAATTTCTAGATTAGATGTGATCAGCAATAGCTTTGAGTGCAACTAGGTCTTGAATCTTTCCGGGCTTCAATCCCATCTCAGCCATCTCCCCATGTTTGACCATTTTAGAAAATGGTTTTCCGATACCGGCTAAAACTCTCTCATAGAAAGGAGCTTCTTGTATATCTATGAAAGTCATGACCATCTCTGATTCTATCATGGAAGGACTAACTTGGGCAGCCAGGCGTCTCCACCTTTGAGCATACTCTCCGAAAAGACTCGTTAGATTGTTTTTGATCTTGGTAATTTGATACCGATCAGAGCCATTTGAGTTTGAAAAGTCAGATTGAGTGAGGAAATCATGTGCTAGTCTTCTTCCCAACTGCAGGATGTTTGAATTGTCTAATCTTGTGTACCACTAACCGGGCTTTCTAGTTAGACTCTTTTGGAACAATTGCATTCTAAGCTTTTCGTCCTCTGCATAAGATCCTAGTTCTCCAATAAACACCTTTAAATGTGTATAAGGATCTCCTAACCCATCATATTTTTCAAAGTCAGGAGTTTTAAATTTTTCTGGATAATGAACACCAGGAAAAATACACAGATCAGCATATAAAACACTCCCGTGTGTTCCAATTCCCTTGATAGCACGAAGGGTCTCTTCCATTTGGAGGACTTTTTTTTATGTCACCAGTATCTGGATCTCCAGTGGGATGGGTAGCATCATGAGTCTTGTTGGTCGGATCCAACTGTAGTTCAGGTATTGTAATGACCTTGGTTCCTCCTTGTGTGGAGGATTCAACATGTACGGGTATTTTCTGACCCTGAGTAGACTGGTGTAATTCTTTGAGTAGAACAACAAAATCTGTAATTTGTTTGCTTAATCCGTTGAATTCTTTGCTAGAAACTGGATTAAGTTCAGTTTGGTCGGATGACGACATGATTGACTATAGGCCTGTTGCCTTTTTGGACTTTGAACGGGTAGTAGGTCCGATTGGTTCCCTGCGAAAGACTTGCCTAGTTTAGTCTTTAGGGAATGTGTATAATAACATGCTATGTGATGTGTCCATTTTAGGAATTTTATCCTGCAAAACGGATGTCAGCTGTTTATATCATGTTTAAAATATGTATGTGTACACATTTCTTCATATTTCTCATTACATGGAGATAGATATGGAATGAAATTACAAGTGATTGTGTTTACAAGTAATTTGAAATGAGAGCATGAAGAGACTTTCCTCCGTTTTGGGTTTATTAGAGGCTGACCTATCTTAGGTTACTCTCTCGGCTTTTTGGCATGAAGGTTCCCAAATCATCGCAATCTACTTGACGGGAAGTTAATCCGGTCATTTAATTGGAGCGAATTTGGGTGGTGCCTTTCCTGAGCCTCGGAGAATTAGTCTTCTCCCGAGTCGAGTAATCAAACACCGATGGGATAGCCTCCTGGTGGAGGGACCACAAAACATACATTCACATACATTGCGTCTCACCGTATGAAAATGATGACATGTGCGAAGCACTAATATCACAAGCAGATATAGTGCGAAGCACTAATATCACAAGCAGTTATGGTGCGAAGCACTAAGTGCAATAGAGAAATGCATTCGTACACATTCATCAAAATGTAAATGCAACATCCACACATAAGCAGATAATAGTTTTGAAAAGATTGTAATAGCGGCTTAAGTCCTCTTACTGGAGTCCCCAGCAGAGTCCCCACCTGTCGACGTCGGGATTTTTAGAAGTCCCTTCCCATTACTTGTTCTTTGGTGTTCTCATTTTAGGTGAGATTTGTTTGAAAAAACAAGTGAAAAAGGTCCGACATGTATAATATCGACGATGGACTGTTAAGAGTCGCCAGTTGGTTTTTTAAATGGTTGTACCAACACAACCGAGAAAAGGTTTGCACATTGACCCAGTGATGTGACACTGCTAAACGGGTCAGTGAAACCGAGATTCATTAGGGTCCGGGGACTTGGTTATGCGGAGGGAAGGTGTTAGGCACCCCCGACATCCGTGTTACCACGGTGACCGCCTCTTTTCAAGAAACTATTATCTAAATGTGTGTGTGTGTGTGGGTCAATGTGCTGTTATTTGGAAGTAGTGCGAGGCCTCGTTCGCACCTATATACACATGGTTTGAATTTAGTCAAAAAATCAATTTTAAGCAAGATATGGCAGTGATGATTTATAAAAAAAGTTTTTCAAACCCTAATGCTCAATAGTAATTGAGACCTTTTACACTCCCATTTTATTAAATGTTCGGCTTGATAGATTTTATTTTACAGATGGGAGGCATCCGCACGAAAATGATGTATAAAATAATGCCGACTTCCTTTTGGGTATAGAAACCATCTGAGGAAATTCAGACATTGCAAAATAATTTACAAGCTATTTACAATTGAAAATGTCCATCACGGAACAAGAATCTAGATCCATAAGGTGAAATGTGATCACATGATTCCTAAAGTACAAGATACCACACATTTGTATATGAAAGCAAGAAGTATATATATATATATATATATATATATATATATATATATATACGTATATGATCACCAAACCACGAAGCACCTCCATGGGGATCGAAATGTAAATAAAGTCAGTAAAGCTATCAACCATATGGAGGAAACTCCAAAGGGACAAAACGTAAATAAAGTTGTAATACGATCAACCGCCACTTAAGGAAACTCAAAGTGACGAAAAATTTAAATAAAGTCAGAAAGTTTATCAATCGCCACGAAGGAAACTCCAGACATGGCGAATATATATATATATATATATATATATATATATATATATAAGCAATAAACGCACCGGATGTAAAATCAAGCTCATCAATGTTGACAACAAATTTATATATATATATATATATATATTATATATATATATATATATATATATATATATATATATATATATATAAAATATAATGTAGTAAATGCACCAAATGTAAAAATCTGGGCTCATCGAATACAGTAGTCTATATATATATTAATATATATATATATATATATATATATATATATATATATTAAAGTAGTAAACGCACTGCATCAAGTTCAGGCTCATCGAACAAAGAACACAGTTTATATATATATATATATATATATATATATATATATATATATATATATATATATATATATATATATATACAAGCTAAAATAAAACCATGGGCCAAAGTTCGGGTAAATGCGCGCAACACGACTCTCAACGTGAAGAAGGGTGTGTGTAGAGATGAAGAGAAATACTCTAAAGTGTGTGAGAAGGCTTGCAAATTGCCGAAAGAAGACTTCTATATCTTTTAAGTGGGTAAACACTAGCTTTTGTAGGTACAAAAGGGCTATATAAAGCTCACAGGTGTTTAAAATGAGAAATTACACTGCATGGGGTGAGTACAGAGCAAATTGGGCAGGGCTTCCTCATCGTTTTCTCTTGAAAAATGGGCAGCCCAAGCCCTCTATTTATAGACGATTTATCCGCTACGTGCAACTTCGATTGAGCATAATAAACTTGCAGAGAAAACCGGGTGGGCCGGTTTTTTTAGTCGGTAAATTTTGTATCACGTTTTCGAACCTCGTAATGTCCACTTGAACTTTCAGAGTCAATTCACATCCGTTTGAGGTATACATGTAACACCCGAAAATCCTATTTCATCTTCACACCGAGTACATCATTCATCCAACATACACATCATTATATACCAAATATAATAACATACATTCTCAATTCCTGTGTTCTAAAACCTTATAACCTTTTCTCATTACAAATAATGATAATTACATTATTCTTTACATCTTACAAGAGTGACTTTTATCCGCCACCAAGGATACATAATCGTTCATTAAACTATTCTATAGTTTAATTTTCATCTTTCTACATTACAAGTCTTCACTGATCTTCTCGCTCATTCACATTCTCGAATGGCACTTCATCCGGATACCGTCACTTGATCTATACGGATCCTTAAGTTCTTCTAACATCGTCGAAAAATGTTTTTCATTTAAAGCAAGTTTGAGCATTCAATTGCCCAAAGAAGTCATAACAATGAACAAACAACTTCAAGAATTTAAACATTCTTTTCAAACTTCAATAACCGAACAAAGGTTACGGCAATTTTGAATAATAGGAATAGTCTTGATTCCTATCATCTTAAAACATTAGTTACATGCACTTTGAAATACTTTCATTCTCTATTCTCTTTCACGCACATTCTCGTCTGCTAGAATCAATAAAGACAGACTTAACAATAACGGTTCATGTATAAAATGTAACATTCTTTTATTGAAACAGTTCAAACATAGACAATTCATCTCATAGTAAACACCGAATGTTCACATTCAGGCACAAGGCCTCATACATTCTACCACCTTGCACAAATATCGCACATTCAAGACATGTACGTAACTTCTCAAGTTCAACATCGAGAAGTTTAAGAAACTAGCATTCATTTAAAATATGAATGAAGTTAGAACTTGCCTTTACGCATGTACCACAACTTATACCGAATCGCTTTCATTCCAATCCCTATAACACATAAGGAAATAACAAATACACCAATTAGTCATATACTGACTTACACATTGGTTTACTTAACTTTACTTCTTAAGGTTCGCGTTCTTGCAATATAATTTTACGCGACTACTTTCTTTCATTACTTATTTTTTGGCTTCATGACATACTTGAGATGTTTATTTCAAAACGTTCATCATCTTTGATGATTCACATTCTTATCTTCTTCTTATACTTCTCTAGACTCAAGACACATCGCTTCTCTCCGCTAGTAGTCCATATGGTACTGAGTGGTTTCCCACAAACAACCAACAAACAAGTTCCTCGCGCTCATCATCTACATCGCCATCACAAATGAGTTAGATCGGTTGCCGCCTTTCAGATATACCTTCGCTCTCTCAAGGAATTGTTTAGCCCAACTCCCATATGTCAACCATCAAAGGTTACGATTGTACCATAACCTAACTTTTCTTAACTTATATATAATTATTAAATTATAATGTTCGTTAAGTTAATTTCTTATTCTTTTGGCTTTCTCGCAAGTAATTATCATACCTCAGAATTCATTCTTATCCGATTCACATTCAGCTTTCATTAATCTCATTACCGTTCGATACGGCTTTCTTGATACCATTCGTATCTTACTTACTACATTCATCAACGTCTAAGTCATACAACCAGGGTATACTTAAGACGCTCACAAACGCGAATATGATTCACGAGGATCATTTACGTATTCAACGCTCACGTTGTTTCGTCTCTTAATCTCTCATTCAACCTTTACTCAAGGTTTTAATTGCTTTCGATCGTTATCCATCCCATGAACCCCATGTTCATTATTCTTTCTTAATGTCAAAGTTTATACGGTTCATCAGATGCTAAGACCGATCGCTCATCGCAACAACGTTATGTTCAATGCCTAAACGCTTTACATTCATCTCTCAATGCCATGTCATAACATCAAAATGTTATACATTAACATCGCCAACCAACGCCTAAGGAATCACAACCATAAGCAATCCTCACGTTTCGCTTATCGCGACTACGGTCCCCTTGGACATCGGTTCCAGAACCCGCATCTACATTCTTTGTCTTTTTATTCTCATTTAATCTTTTCGCTCAACCTTTATTAAAGGTTTAAAACACTTGATTAAGTGTTACATTAGTTGAACATTATGTTCATATTTCTTTTTGCACATCCTCCAAAGAATCGAGAACTAAAAATCTCACTTTTTGGGCATTACTCGCATCGCGCCACGCCGCCATGTTCTTCCCTTTCTCTCTCGCACATGCAAGACGACCTACTTCTCTCTCTCTCTTCCTGATCAGCCTGCACAGTGAAGTCCTTACTTTAGTGGGCATACCATGCACACCACACTCCAAAAGATTTTCAGATCAGTATACGGCATATGCATAGGCCATTAAACAAATTGTACTATGGTTCATACATGCATGAACTCTCAAAGTGTACTTTGACATCGTTACGCTACATCACGCGACGCTTACCTTCAGGCACAACTCTCGTAACAGTGGCGCCGAAAGTATGAAACCTAGAAAATTTTCTAAGTCTTTTACAAGCTTGAGACGCCGATTTCGAAATCTCATAACTTCTTCGTTATAACTCGGAACGAGGTCATTCCAAAGCCATTTTCTTCCTTAACTTATGTACTTTGATTACCCCAAGACTGAAATTTGTTCTGAATTCTTTAACATGCCATTCAATTGGCTTAATCTTCATTCTTCGTTCATTTTAACGTTTTTAACGTTCTTCGTTCGCTCGTCTGTAATTCTGGCCATCCGAACTCGAATTCATTTCGTTCTTGAGTCCACGACTCACGTTTTTATACATTCTTTACATTCTTATGAAACCCTACACGTTTGGGTTCATTTACTAACTTTCTAATTTTTTCTTCTTTTTATTAAAATTTTGCCATAACTTCGTTATAGCTTAGTTTTAATCCGCTCTTCATGAACGCTTTCTAACGCTCCTAACCAAGCAATAAGCAACTAACTTATACGCCGATGGTTTTAAACTTGTCCATCAACAACAATTATACTACGATGGTTTTAAATTTGTCCATCAACAACGCTTCTTCGTGTTTCGCGTGTTCTTTTTCGTTCTTCGCTCGCTTTCTTCATTTTAATCGATATTTTGATTACGATTTCACTTTTTCTTGGAATTTGATGTTATAGAACATCATTCCTTACTTATTCCACCTACTCATTCATAATATTCATTCTGATCGCTTCAAAATCCTCACTTAATCTTATATTTCCTTAAGAAATTTATAAACTAAATTTCTTATTTTTATTTCTTCATTTTCTCATGATTTCAACCATATGAAATCATTTCTAACTTAATCTACTTTTTATCTTCATTAAGTTATGTTTTGAATATAAAACTTAAAGAAAATTTAGAAGAAACTAGTGTCTGATTACCGCTCTTCTTTATTTCTCTTCCGTTATACAAAGCCATGATTTGCTAGCTTTTCTATTTCACGATCACTTTTGATCCGAGCATTCATGCTCACACTTCTTCCTCTTCCTCTCCCAACCGAGCTCTCTCTATCTCTCTCAAGTGTAGGATTTTCAAAAATCCTAGAAAATGAAATTCTAGGTTTCTATTTATAGAAAACCAAAGCTAGGGGCAAAATAGTCATTTCACCCCTAAAGTTACTATTCCCACCTCCTCTTCAACTTAGCCACCAAGTTAACTTGGCCACCACCCTTACTTGGTGGCCAAGTGGCCGGCCCACATGCCCATGGGTCACCCCATGGGTTGCCCCAATGGTTCTTACCCATCCGCTTACCCACTCTGCTCGATCCGCTGGTTTCTTTTTTGGTTTGGGCCTTAACCCTAATTCTTATTGGGCCTAACTTGGGCTTGATTTCACAAATCATTGGGCTTGACATAATCCAAGTCCAATTGATTCTACAAAGTCCATGAACACAAAGTCCATTAAGACTAATCGTATATTCTACGATTCCATTCTCGATTCTCGTGATCTCTTCAGATTTAACTCAGACGATATTCAGATTATACGTCAGACTATTCTTCTTCTTTCTATACTCAGATAATAACTCATATCATACTCAGATTTCTCACATAATAACCCTAGTTATTATATACGCACTCATTACATTCTCGGAACTCACTTTTCCTAACCCTTAGGTTTTGAGTCCGCAGCGTAAAACTTCGCTTTTGCCATAATAACCGAAATATTATTGAATATTCCATCACGCCTCAACATTTTACGTAATCAATAACTCTCTCTAATTTCAAAATAAATCTCGAAAGCGTAAACGGATGAATAGTGCCTATTTCGCCTTTTTTCCCTAAAAATATTTTTTTGTTCCTAAAACTTTATTTTCGCCTTGAAAATTTTACTCGTTAAATCTAGCTCGTAGCTTTAATCCTCCCGATTTATAATCATTCTAGGTTATAAAACGATTAATAAACACATATCATGTAATAATATTAATAAAAATTCATTTTATTAATAACTAATTTTTAAATCTTAAATTTTGGACAATCCGGATTTTCGGGTTGTCACATCCTTCCCCCTTATAAAAATTCCATCCTCTAATTTCTTCAAACCATACCCATACCCCAAGTCATCACATTCACCCCTTCTTCATGTAATTTCATCCTCCAAATTTTAACTTACTTTCTTCTCAAACTCTTCAAAGAAGTTATTATCTTTCAAACATTCCCTACCCTTCATAACTTATCAAGAATCATGAAGTGAAAGGAATAACGAGGAATATAAAGATTCCTTTAAAACATTTCATACTTTTGCCGAGGGGTCAAATTGACCATGAACTCTTACTAGGTTTACCAAAGATGACGTCAGAAACCTTTCTTTCCACTACCGGGCTTTACAATCACAAAGAAGGTAAACTACCTCTTCCATATGTAGTGATCAACCCATCGATAACCCCATTTTAGAGTATGTTCACCTCAGATTTACTCCTTAGATTCCGCACCAAAACAATTTGGTTTGGCATAGCTCTTCAAAGAAAGCTCGATTTTCTTTTTAATCATGACATACCATTCGCCTTAGCCAAATCAAGTAGTTTAGACCATACCAATAAATTGACATCAACTTGAAACATTCTGCTCTAGTCAACTCAATCGACATCGACTACTTCTTTAAATTCTTTCGTAATACATCAAAACATTTTACGACGCGTCATGATACCGCACTCTTCACAAGACGTTGAGGACTTCTGCTGGCTTTACGACTTCATCATTATACATCATACCATATAAAGTTGTTGATCCTAAGATCAAATCCAACACAAAGTTTAATTGCATTAATAACTCCATCCTTTTACCATCTTTGCATCAAATGCAATCGATGATATAAAATTCATTTTGATATTTTAAACCAATTTTCGCTTCTAATCAAACAATTAGCATAGTATATACCAAGAATAGTTCTTTAAAATCCATTGGTTCCAAAAGTCGAACCAATTCTTTCATTTTCAAAATGCGCACATCAAAGACGATTTCAAGAAATTTCAAAATCTAGCATAGCTAGATGACTTGGAATATCCTATTCTCCATCTTCCTTCATTGTCTTTACTTTACGATAATACTTAATCTTCTCTAGCACCTTCAATGCTAAGTCTATCGAAAATACTTACTTTCAGCCTAAACATTCCTATACCTTAGTATAGTTCATCAACTTACCACACACTTTATGTGTTTAGGAACTTTCCACAACCATATGTGTTTAAGAACTTATCTTCGCAATATGTAATCCAAGAACAAATCAAGGACTATCCATATGCTTAGGCTCGTAAACATAGCATATAACTATGAGTCACAAACTTTTCATAAGTATGAGTTTCAAGAACCCGCACCTATCTTATCATTTTCTACCTATCAAGTATATACATGAGAAAAGATTCACCTTCTCTTTATATACATCTTGATAGTGCGACCAATTTCAATGATTATCACCGTAATAAATCGAGTGGTTGTTACACCAAGCACAAACCTCTCGCCTATACAAAGATTCATACAACTCACCATCACATGAGTCCTCAATTGAAATCTTACAACTTCTAACTTTTCTTTACTTAATATTAATTTTCTTTAATTCAGATACTATCCTTTACAACTCAATTTGAGTTCTTCTTCCCATATTTACTTCAGTAGTACCATTCATTCATAGCATTAGCTATAAATCATTCATCGCTTAATGTATTTCATCTGTCATTATTACGATTTACTATGATCACGTGGTGATCTTCTTATCCTTCTCTTTACGATTATAGTCTTAGGTACTCATACCTAAGGTTTATAACCTATCGCCTCGATATCAACTCAGTAACGCCTCAAATCCGGTCTATCTTCACACCCGGATTTCAGACGTCACGAGTACATCATTCATCCAACATACATCATTATATACCAAATATAATAACATACATTCTCAAATCCTGTGTTCTAAAACCTTATAACTTTTTCTCATTACAAATAATGATAATTACATTATTCTTTCATCTTACAAGAGTGACTTTTATCCGCCACCAAGGATACATAATAGTTCATTAAACTATTCTATAGTTTAATTTTCATCTTTCTACATTACAAGTCTTCACTTGATCTTCTCGCTCATTCACATTCTCGAATGGCACTTCATCCGGATACCATCACTTGATCTATACGGATCCTTAAGTTCTTCTAACATCGTCGCTGAAAAATGTTTTTCATTTAAAGCAAGTGTGAGCATTCAATTGCCCAAAGAAGTCATAATAAATTGAACAAACAACTTCAAGAATTTAAACATTCTTTTTTCAAACTTCAATAACCGAACAAAGGTTACGAAAGTACTTTGAATAATAGGAATAGTCTTGATTCCTATCATCTTAAAACATTAGTTACATGCACTTTGAAATACTTTCATTCTCTACTCTCTTTCACGCACATTCTCGTCTCTGCAGAATCAATAAAGCATGACTTAACAATAACGGTTCATGTATAAATGTAACATTCTTTTATTGAATAGTTCAAACATGTAACAATTCATCTCATAGAAACACATCAAGTGTTCACATCAGGCACAAGGCCTCATACATTCTACCACCTTGCACAAATATCGCACATTCAAGACATGTATGTAACTTCTCAAGTTCAACATCCGAGAAGTTTAAGAAACTAGCATTCATTTAAAATATGAATGAAGTTAGAAACTTGCTTTTTACGATAGCTTACATAACTTACGCTTAAATCGCTTCATTCCAATCCCTATAACACATAAGGAAATAACAAATACACCAATTAGTCATATACTTGACTTTACGCATTGGTTTACTTAACTTTACTTCTTAAGGTTCGCGTTTTGCAATATAATTTTACGCGACTAACTTTTCATTACCGGCTTATTGGTTTTAATGACATACTTGAGATGTCTTTATTTCAAAACGCTCATCATCTTTGATGATTCACATTCTTATCTTCTTCAGATACTTTCTAGGACTCAAGACACATCGCTTCTCCGCTAGTAGTCCATATGGTACTGAGTGGTTTCCCACAAACAACCAACAAACAAGTTCCCGCCTCATCTACACCGCCATCACAGTTGAGTTAGATCGGTTGCCGCCAGCCAGATATACCTTCGCTTCTCAAGGAATTGTTTAGCCCAGCTCCCATATGTCAACCATCAAAGGTTACGATTGTACCCACAACCTAACTTTTTCTTAACTTATAATTTAATTATTAAATTATAATGTTCGTTAAGTTAATTTCTTATTTCTTTTGGCTTTCTCGCAAGTAATTGCCATACCTCAGATTCATTCTTATCCGATTCACATTCGCTTTCATTAATCTCATTACCATTCGATACGGCTTTCTTGATACCATTCAGATCTTTACTTACTACATTCATCAACGCCTAAGTCATACAACCAGGTATACTTTAAGACGCTCATCAAACGCTAATAATACGATTCACGAGGATCATTTACGTATTCAACGCTCACGTTGCTTCGCCTCTTAATCTCTCATTCAACCTTTACTCAAGGTTTTAATTGCTTTCGATCGTTATCCATCCCATGAACCCCATGTTCATTATTCTTTCTTAATGTCAAAGCCATACGGTTCATCAGATGCTAAGATCGATCGTTCATCGCAAATAACGTCATGCTCACAGCGCCTAAACGCTTTACATTCATCTCTCAATGCCATGTCATAACATCAAAATGTTATACATTAACATCACAACCAACATCTAAGGAATCACAACACATAGCAATCCTCACGTTTGTTTATCGCGACTACGGTCCCCGGACATCGGTTCCGTAACCCGCATCTACATTCTTTGTCTTTTATTCTCGTTTAATCTTTTCGTTCAACCTTTATTAAAGGTTTAAAACACTTGATTAAGTGTTACATTAGTTGAACATTATGTTCATATTTTTTTCTTGCACATCCTCCAGTAACTGAGAACTAAAAATCTCATTTCTGGGCATTACTTCGCACCGCCAGGCCAGGCACCATTCCTTCCTTTTCCTCTCTCTCACATGCCACGACCTACTTCTCTCTCTCTCTCTTCCCGGATCAAGCCATGCGCGAAGTCTCTTATTTAGTGGTACGCTGCATACGCCATTCCTCTAAGATTTTCAGATCGCAGATAATGCGGCATAGTGGCACCACAAATTATATTACTTGTTTCACGCCATGCATGAATAACTCTATAGTAGTGTCTTGACATCGTTACATGCGTCATGCAACATCGGCCTCAAGGCACAACTCATGCACATGCAATACCGAGTATGAAACCTAGAAAAATTTTCTAAGTCTTTACAAGCTTGAGACGCCGATTTCAAATCTCATAACTTCTTGTTATAACTCTAACGAGGTCGTTCCAAAGCCATTTTCTTCCTTATCTTACGTATTTCGATTACCCATGGATAGTAATTTCATTTCAATCCATTAACATGCCATTCAATTGGCTTAATCTTCATTCTTCATTCATTTTAACGTTTTTAACGCTTCTTCTTCGCTCGCTCGTCTGTAATTCGGCCATCCGAACTCTCGAATTCATTCGTTCTTGAGTCCACGACTCACGTTTTATACATTCTCTTACATTCTTATGAAACCCTACACGTTCGGGTTCATTTACTAACTTTCAAATTTTCGTTCTTCTTTATTTAAAATTTTCGCCATAACTTCGTTATAGCTTAGTTTTAATCTGCTCTTCATGAACGCTTTCTAACGTTCCTAACCAAGCAATAAGCAACTAACTTATACGCCGATGGTTTTAAACTTGTCCATCAACAACAATTATACTACGATGGTTTTAAATTTGTCCATCAACAACATTCTTCGTGTTCTTCGCGTGTTCTTCGCGTTCTTCGCTCGTTCTTCATTTTAATCGATATTTTGGATTACGATTTCACTTTTTCTTGGAATTTGATGTTATAGAACATCATTCCTTACTTATTCCCACCTACTGTTCATAATATTCATTCTGATCGCTTCAAAATCCTCACTTAATCTTATATTTGCTTAAGAAATTTATAAACTAAATTTCTTATTTTTATTTCTTCATTTTCTTACGATTTCAACCATATGAAATCATTTCTAACTTAATCTACTTTTTATCTTCATTAAGTTATGTTTTGAACATAAAAACTTAAAGAAAATTTAGAAGAAACTAGTGTTTGATTATCGCTTCTTCTTTATTTCTCTTCCGTTATACAAAGCCGATGATTCGCTAGCTTTTCTATTTCACGATCACTTTTGATCCGAGCATTCATGCTCACGCTCTTCCTCTTCCTCTCCCAACCGAGCTCTCTATCTCTCTCAAGTGTAGGATTTTCAAAAATCCTAGAAAATGAAATTCTAGGTTTCTATTTATAGAAAACCAAAGCTAGGGGCAAAATAGTCATTTCACCCCTAAAGTTACTATTCCCACCTCCTCTTCAACTTAGCCACCAAGTTAACTTGGCCACCACCCTTACTTGGTGGCCAAGTGGCCGGCCCACATGCCCACATGGTCACCCCATGGGTTGCCACAATGGTTTTTACCCATCCGCTTACCCATCTGGCTCGATCCGCGCTTTCTTTTTCTTGGTTTCGGGCCTTAACCCTAATTCTTATTGGGCCTAACTTGGGCTTGATTTCACAAATCATTGGGCTTGACATAATCCAAGTCCAATTGATTCTACAAAGTCCATGAACACAAAGTCCATTAAGACTAATCGATTCTACACATTCCATTCTCGATTCTCAGATTCTCTTCAGATATCGCTCAGACGATATTCGATTATACGTCGACTATTCTTCTTTCTATACTGTGATAATAACTCAGATCATACTCATATTTTCACACATAATAACCCTAGTTATTATATCGACTCATTACATTCTGAACTCACTTTTCCTAACCCTTAGGTTTTGAGTCCGCAGCTTAAAACTTCATTTTTGCCATAATCAAATATTATTGAATATTCCATCACGCCTCAACATTTTACGTAATCAATAACTTCGTAATTTCAAAATAAATCTCCGAAAGCGTAAATGGATGAATAGTGCCTATTTCGCCTTTTCCCCGAAAAATATTTTGTTCTAAAAACTTTTATTTTCGCTCTTGAAAATTTTACTCATTAAATCTAGCTCAGAGCCGTAATCCTCCCGATTTATAATCATCCTAGGTTATAAAAACATATTAATAAACACATTTTATAATATGTAATAAGTATTAATAAAAATTCATTTTATTAATAACTAATTTTTAAATCTTAATTTCGGACAATCCGGATTTGGTCTTCTCGGTGTGTGTTCGGTATTGTGTCTGCCGCATCTCGGGGTTATCTACGAGGTTGGAATTGTTACTCCCAGAGTGGGCTCCGGGGTTGATGCTGAACTTCCGGTAGTATCCGATATGTATATGGATTGTCTTTCAGGGTTCCCTCTTAAAAGACGAATATGTCCTCATGCAATGTTAGTGACACTAGTACAGAAAATTTTGAGTGTCTACATGACCTGGTTCCATACTTTATTATTCTGTTGGAATAACCTGTCTGTGCGGTCTATCGCATGCCTGGTGAATTATGTTGTTATTCCATTGTTTATTATTCTGTTGGAACATCCTGTCTGTGCGGATTACGTTTAACCTGGTTCCACTCTTTATTATTCTGTTGGAATATCATGTTTGTGTGGATTACGCATGACCTAGTTCCATTCTTTATTATTCTATTGGAATAACCTGTCTGTGCGGATTTCGCACGCCTGGTGAATTCTTTTGTTATTCCATTCGTTATTATTCTGTTGGAATAATTTGTCTATGTGGATTACCGCATGGCGGCAAAAATCCATTTGCGATTTCATATATTCTATTATACTTAGTTGGTTAAAGTTTTGGCTTCTATACTCCATGAAATTAGTGAAATATCCGTGATATTTGCGCTTCATCCAATATCTTTTCATGGAAATATTCTTCTAAGCATTCTTGAATTTTACTCCACAAAACAGTATCATGTTGACAATTTGGACGTTATTGAGTTCAGGATAAATTAAATTATAAATCTTTAAAATTTATTCTTGAACTTGTTTTATTGAATTGTCATCATCCTCATGCTTATATTATGTTGAAAGTCATTTGTGGCCTATAGTGCATAGATGGACTTGGTATGATTATGACTAGGGATTATTCGGTATGATCATGACCATAATGTTACAAATGATGTGAAAAAAGTCCTCATTGGCCTGTAGTGCATTGATGGACAGTTTTTGGTATGATTATGGCTATGAATTCTCTTCGGCCAAGGGTGCAAAGATGAATTGTTTTATGGCATGATCAGAACCGTTGATGAATACATGATTATCTTTGGCCCGTAGTGCATGGATAATTCGTGGTCGTTGTAAGACCCCAACTTTTTATAAATAAAATTGAATTTTCCTCTAATTATTATTTTGAAATAATAAGGTGTTAATTTGATATAATATTTTGGTTATGGGTGAAATGTGAAAAATTTGCAAAATAAGCAAGTGGTTATAAAATATTCATTGTTGTCGGGGAATATTCGTTTGGTCGTGGAATATTCTTGTTGTCGGGGAATATTCGTACGACGGCGCAACCATTTATGGGCCCCATAACAGAATAACTGTCGGATGAAGAAAACGACAAAGTATGAGTTTTTATAAAAAACAGTGTAATTGTTACCGTTAACACTATTAGATTACCTGGTGGTTAAAATACAGTAATACACGTGGTTGCACAGTAGCACACGGTTTTGCACAATATTTTTGAATTATTGATTCTTACGTAAGAAGGCATTACTCAATAATTGTTACAGTAATTACTGTTCAATATTTTATTTTATTGGTTCAATAATTGTTGCGTTGATATTTTATATTATTGTTGTTTCAATAATTGTCATTGCACAGTATTTCCCATTATCGGATCAATAATTCATATTATTTGAATAATATTATGAGATAGCATTATTGGCAATGTCTAGAATGTTTTGTCTAAGAGAGGTTTGGTTTCGTAATTGCGCGCCAGTATGGAGAAATCTTTATCGGAAAGCCCCCTCTTTCTTGGAAACTGACTGGTTGTCATAATTGTGATTCTGTAATATTATTTGTGAATAATTAATTATTGATTTATATGATAAGGAAATATTTATTTGATGCGGATTTAAATGGTGGATTTATTTATTTGGTTATAAATGAAGGAATTAATATTGAGGTGTTTTATCAGTATTTTGTCGGAATGGAGGTATTAAAAATTAAACCAGTGTTCCTGAGATATATTGTGTGAGTTATAATTTTTGATCCGACCGTTGGATCGTTGTGATTTTTGAATATGTTATACATATATAAGTTGAGTATATGTCCACAAATTTTGAACCGTTAAAAATGAACGTATGATTTGTTATGAATTTTTGACTAATTCGGAAATTATGTTTATAAATGATTTTTGGTGGAAAATTCTAGAATGAGTGGGCCCCACCTTTGGTTGGTGAGAAATGTTCTCAAATTGAATTTCAAATGTGGTGGGTGGCAATAGTAGCAGGTAAAGCCATCAGGTAGCAGGTCAAGTATGTTTCGGCGTGCTAACATTTTCCTATAAATAGAGGGCTAAATTAGAATTGAAAATCACACCAGAAACAAGTTTTCTCTCTTTCTCTCTCTATATTATCGAGCGTATTCTTATGAGTATTTTGATACTTTGAGTGTTGCTATGCGGTGTGAGTTCCTTCAGCACTATATCCAGTATTCCAGTCAGAAGTACTGTCCTTTTGAGGTAAGGGATGTTATTTTCATCCTAATGATGTTATTCTTTCAATATCATTATACCGAAATATTGGTATATATTTTATTGTGGAATTTCTACCTTTTTGTGTCAGGGTTACTATTCACGTATACGACACTATTCATGTATACGACATTATTCACGAATACGACACTATTCACCGAAAAATGAAATTTTCTTCTTTTTGTCCAAGATGTCTATTATGGTTACTATCTTTGATTGTATCCATGTTTTGATCTTTATTTTTGAATTCTGCTTCAAAATTGGTTATTATGGAGTATTATTGATCTTGGATAAACTGTTATACAATTCCCTAATAATTGTCCTTCTGTCTCACCAGATTCGTTTTCTTTAAAATATTTTTTATCATCATCAGTCTTAAATGATGATATTACTGAATATCTTTGGCCTGTAGTCCAAAGATGAATGATTAACTGATGAATATCTTTGGCCCATAGTGCAAAAATGAACAGGTGTTGAGATGAACATGACCAACTGGTGATACAAATGAATATCTTTGGCTGTAGTAAAAGATGAATATTTGATTCAAGATGTATATTGATTGATGTTACAGGGATAAAATATTGATGATGAACTTTTAAATCTTAGAAGATAGTAGAATTTTTTCTCTACTTGACTCTTCTAATGGATTGCTATTTTCGCTGCAATTGTTGATCTAAAACTTGTTATCTATTATATTTTATCAGATTTTTTCCTGTTGTGGACTAATGATAATTTGTTATATATTATCTTAGTCATAATATTCTTTACTAGGCTAGTTGAGCTCACCCTTTTCCATTTTGTTCCATTGTTCTTCTCAGGAGGAGAGAATTTAGCAGGAACTAGCCGGGGTATGGAGTGATGATTCAAGATAGTTGTTTTAGTAGTCCTCACTATTTTGTAAAATAGTGTATCAATAATTGTAATGAGGACTCCTTTTGAGTTTGTATACTCTCTATTAGACAATAGTTGTATTCAAACTCACAGTATATGTGTTGTCGTATTTTGCACAACAATTGTATTACTGAAGTTGTATTTGTTTTTATACCATGTATTTGGCGACTCAAAATGGGTGATGTATACCTATTTTGGGGGCGTCACAGTTGGTATCAAAGCTTAGGGAAATGATCCCTGGCTGAGATGTGAGACAAGAACTAGGAGGGGAGAGTCAGGGAATTCCTTCACTAGTATGACCTTATTTGTTATTTGGTTGGTCGGTCAGAGTATAGGGATAATATGTGATATGTCAATTAACCCTTGTTTTGTGGCAGTGTTTGAAAATGGCACCCGAAAATGTTGTGATAAGCAATGAAGTACATGAGACCGTTGAGTCACCAACGATCAATACCCAGGATAATGTGCATCAGGATGGCAATAATCCTCGTGTAAACAACAACACCATCGAATGATGAGCGATGGGATGTTCAGAGGCTTTATGCAATTCATGCAACATCAAAGTGAGAGGACTCTGCTCAAAATGCAGGTGGAAACATTGACAACTCTCGGATAGTCACCGCTAAGCAGTTCAAGGAGCTGGGACCAGCAGAGTTTTTGGGAAAGCCAGAACAACTTACGGCAGAGACGTGGATAAAGAAGATCACCAAGATTTTTGATGTCTTGGGATTTTATGAGGAGCAAAAGGTTCCCTTTGCCACCTTTATGTTGCGAGAAGAGGCAGATTACTGGTGGGAATCGGTAAAGCGTACTCAACCTGCCACACTGAAGATGTCTTGGGAGAAGTTCCAAGAATTGTTCAACGACAAGAACTTTCCCGAAAGTATTCGTCACATGAAGGAGGTTGAGTTCATCAAGCTGGAGCAAAACAATATGAACGTGTCGCAATATGAAGCTAAGTTTGCCGAGTTGTCCCGATTTGCATCCCATTTGGTTGATAATGAGGAGAGAATAACGCGAATGTTTCTGCGAGGTTTGAAACCCGAAATACGTTAATACCTCATTTCTCACAAACTTTGTTTATATTCAGATGTAGTGAATAGGGCTCAGTTATTGGAGCACGATAATGAGCAGCCCAACCGAAGGATAACGACCAACAACACGATAATAATCGTACCGGTGGCAGCGGTCATCGGAACAATGATAACCATCGTGGAGGAAATTATCATGCCAGAAATGGTAACCACTTCGGTGGTAATCATGACCAAGATAATAGAAGAAATGATTCAAGTGGAAATTTCAAAAAGGGAAGATTTAACGATGGCGGGAAGAAGTCAGCAATAGCACCAGCAACAAATTCTAGGGGAGGAGAACGACCGCCAGTTAGATGCTATAGATGCGGAGAGGGGGGACATATAAGTCCAAACTGTTCACAGCCTTCCAAGATATGTTTTAGTTGTGGAAAAGACGTCACATAGCTCGATTTTATCCTATAGCGAAATCAAGTCCAGTTGGGACGGTGGCACCAAAGGTGGATACGGACAAAACAAAGTCGGTGGTTTCAGGAAGAGCATTTTTCGTGACTTCTCAAAGAGCGAGTAACGAGAACGAAGTTAGCACGGGTTAGTTAATTATAAATTCTTGCGAAGTCTATACCTTGTTAGATACCGGTTCTACCCACTCTTTTATTTAACCTGCTTGTGCTCAATGTTTAAACATGATTCCAGAAAAATTAAACTTTGACTTATCTGTGGAGACTCCGTCAGGAGAAACTTTTATCATATCCACTATTTATAAATCTTGTTTGATCCAAATGGGCACAATCACATTACATGTGGATCTTATCTCTTTAAAGATACTTGCTTTTGATGTGATTTTAGGAATTGATTGGTTAACCACTCATCATGCCAAAATTGATAGTTTTCGTAAGGTTGTTAGTTTTCATATTCCTAACCAACCTGTTATGCGAATTCAAGCAACCAAACCATTGAAGTCAAACACTTTCATATCAAGCCATAAAGCCATTCGTTTATTGAAAAACGTATGTCAATCTTTCTTAGCCCATTTCACAGATTTAAACAAAAATACATCATATTTGAATGATATTTCTGTTGTTAGTGAATTTCCTGAAGAACTTCCTGGCTTACCCCCAGAGTGTGATATTGAATTTTGTATCGACTTTGAACCCGGTACAAAACCCATTTTCAAAAATCCATATCAAATGGCTCTATTGAACTTCAGGAGTAAAAAACCCAACTATAGAAGTTGGTACCCGAGCCTCTATCTAATGACTTCCTTTGTGGAATGCACTGAAGCTAGACTCTCTGTATATATTCGTGCGATGGTAAACTGATAGGCGTCATTGTGACGTGCTATCCAAGATTGGGATATGAGTCATAGTTGAGAGCAACCTATGTAACGCCCGAGAATTTTGAATTTTTAATGAATTAAATTTTTATTTGATTATGTGGATTAAATGAATTTAATTGAGTAATTATGTGAGTAAGAAGTTCGAAGGTCATTTTATGACCTAGAATGTGCCGATGTGGTTAGTATTCTGGCTTTGTACTAGAATTAATTTTTGTGAATTATCAAGACGAGAACGAAGGTTTTCCGAGAATGTTTGCATAAAAACACTATTCATTTGATTTCGTTCGGAGCTAGGATTTGAGATTCTGAGAAACGCGTAATGTTAGAATATTACGATAGTATTGAATATCCAATAATAATTCCGTTCTGGCAAACGAAGTTTTCGCCTGCGAACTTAAAACCTAAGGGTTGAGTATATTGATTTTCGAGAAGGAAATGAAACGCGTGGAAGAAATTGCGTTAGGGTTAAGGCGTGTATTATACAATTAAGATATTATTTAGTATCTATGTATAATATGATGAGTCAATACGGAGTACAATACGATAATCATACTAGTATTATATGAAAAGAATACGTAAAGTATACGTAGGGAATACGAGTTGTATTCTAGAATTAAGTTAAGACTTAATGATTAATTCATTTGGTTGGATTATGTTTAGCCCAATCAATTGAATGAGCAAGCCCAATGGATTAAGTGGTAAGCCCAAGTCAAGGCCCAATATTAGATTGGTTAAGCCCAATGCAAGAAAACTGAACCGTGGATCGAACCGGTGGGTCACCAAATGGGTAAAACCCATGGGGAAACCCATAGGGATGACCCATGGGCAAGGTGGGCCGGCCACTTGGTGTGCAAGGCAAGCACATCACTTGGTCACCAAGTATTTTACTTGGTGACAAAGTGGTAAATAAGTAAGGAGGTGGGGAGATGGACAAGTATTTCACTTGACCCTCATTTGGTTTTCTATAAATAGAAAGCTAGGTTGGTCATTTGAAGTTTTTACAAAGCTTGTCCAACATATTTGAGAGAGAGAAAAGAGCTAGAAACTTATAATCCTTCTACTTCCAAGCAAACCATTAGACGTTTATCAAGAACGTTAACTACTTCAAAGGTAAATTCTCATAAACCGTAATCTTCATCTTTTTCGATTTCTTTCTCATCGAAGAATCGTAGATGGGTGGAGCATGTTTATTGAGGAGAGATAAGGATGCCTAGTAATGACCAAATCATTGATAGATCATGACCAAATAGAAATCGTAAGTGGTTACGTGAATTAAAACCATAAAAAGTCTTGAACGTAAATTTAGTTTTGAATGAACGTTTAAGAATCGATATAGCTAAGGAATGTGCCTATTCCATGTGATTTGGCTTAGAGAACATTAGTGACAAAGTTATGGGGGATTTTGCGAAAATAGAAGTTAAACGTCAAAAACGTAAAAAGTCCAGATTAAAGGTCAAAAGTTGCCGTGTGACTTGAAAACGTTAGTTTCCAATGTCAACATGTGAGATAAGGTAATTAAGAGTCGTTGGCGAAAGAATCGTCGCATTCCGACTTATAACGAAGAAAACGAGTATTGAACGAACGAAAATGTTAAACGAATGCTTAAAAATGAACTTAAAGGTGAATTCCGAGTTAACGGATTCGAAAAGGTAAAATTCTTATACGACCACGTAAAGGATATAATTTGTGACTTGTAGGATTTCGAATGGGTTAATTCGGATGATAAACAAACAAATTAGGAAGTCGGGAGTTTCGTTAGGAAACCAAACTGTTTTGGCCAACTGGTGCATTGAGTTAAGCATCAGCATGCACTAAACCCAATGTTTTTTCACGCGGCGCATTGCGCTTGATTATGACCAGGAGAAAATAAAAAGGTCTGGAGTCTCGTGCCGCAGTATTAGGTTATAAAACTTAAGGGGGGAAGAACCTTAGGCTAATAACCTCGTAGGAAAGGAAGAGTCTGAGGAAAGTTAACTCGAGTCAATTGAGTTAATAAGGTATTGAGGAAACTTAGTACCAAAAGATTTAAAAGATGGAAAGTAACCCTAAATGGATTAAATGTGATTTGTGCTTATATTATTGTGTATTATGTACTAATCAATTTGTTATGTGTCATTGTAGATGTCGGTTGATAGCTTAATGTATAGGGATATACATGTGATCAGCGAGGAGTCCATGAACCGAGTTGAGACAGTACCTGTGCCTATAGCAGACATACCTGTAGTGATTCTAGAGGAGTCAGAGCTCGAGGAATATTACTCGGAGGAGGACTATTCTGAGGAGACCATGGGGATAGCATCATATTAAAATATGATGATTGATGTGGAGGATGACATGGAGGTGACATCGATTAATACGGTGATGCCTGCCCTAGAGTCGACACCTACGGAGACTATGAGGGCAATGTACCTCTCAGTGCTTGACCGTACCGTGCAACTACACAATATGGTGCAGCACCAGAAGGAAGAGATCAGTGATCTCTATGGGGAAAAAGAGTCTGCAGAGTCAGACTATGAGATAGAGCATGATGAGAAAGTGCTCATGACTGACAAGGCCTAGGACTATAAGAATGAGGTCATAGAACTTCGTAAGAAACTGGTTGAAAAAGACCAGAAGATAGTACGAATGTCATATATAAATGACAGTGCGCATGAGGATTTCAAGCTTAAGATAGCTTGTTATTCTATTGAGTCAGGACAGACTCGACATACTATAAGTCGAGATATTATGTTGATTCTGGCGAACCAGAAGCATGAGAATGTTGTTAGGCAGTACTAGGAATAGTATGGTAAATACTTTTGTGTAGTGACGTAAAACCCTCTTTTGTATAATTAAAGGGTAGTCTTTTTGTAAATCCTAATTTTTATAGAAGTCAATAGCGGGATGTGTATGTACTAGCTTTTGGGCTATGGAAAGCAACTTGTAAATAGTTTTGATCTATAAAGAAGTATTTTAATATAAAGAAGTTTTTATTTTAAATTTTTGTGCTGTGTATGATTTATTGTTCAGTTATTGGACGACGAATAAAGAAGTAAGTAAATAAGTAATAACGGAACTTTATTTATTTAATCAGAAATGCCACCAAGAAGAAGGCAACATAACCAAGAGCCGAAATCACATAATGAGAACGAGGGGGGTCCTAATAACCCAATGCAAGAGTTCGTTAATTTATTAATTATTGCATTTAACCAAGTGGGGTAGAGCACCCAGGACCTTAAAGCTAGCGAAACGACTACTTTTAAGGAATTTAAGAGTGTAGGTCCACCCGAATTTAAGGGAACAACGGACCCAATGGAGGTTCAGACATGGGTTAAGGAAATAGAGAAGGTGTTTGTTATTACAAACGTATCTGAGGCACAAAAGACTTCTTTTGCGACCTATATGATGAAGGGGGAAGCCAACTACTGGTGGGAGGCTCACCTGGGTGGGGCTGGAGCAGAAGCTATTATATGGGAACAGTTTAAGAAGGTATTCTTCGAGAACTATTTCTCTACTAGCATGCAAGGAAGAATGGAGATTAAGTTCTTAGAACTTAAGCAGGGGGACATGATTGTTCCCCAATATGCGGCCAAATTCAATAAATTGGCAAGGTTTGCTCCATATCAAGTGGACACGGAGGAGAGGAAGGCTCGTAGATTTGAGCAGGGCCTAAAACCCTGGCTCTATAGTAGGATATCGGTTTTTCAGAGTGCTTCCTATGGGACCATTCTGGAAAAGGCGATAATAGCAGAGGGTGGTAGTGAGGCGTTGACCCAATACCACAAAGATAGAAAGAATAAGAGTAAGGGAGAAGGAGGAAATAAGGCAGAGGTTGCCAGTGGTAGTGGCAATAGGCCTAAACGGAAGAATTTTAACCCTGGGAATACTGGGGCAAAACAAGGGGATCCTAAACGTAGGATGGAGGCATGTAAGACATGCGGTAAGACTCATCTGGGAGTCTGTCTGAAGGGGAAGACCGGTTGTTATAATTATGGGTAGGAAGGCCATATATCTCCCAACTATCATAATCCTAAGAAAACCGGGGATGTTTTGTTTGTGGGTCGGTGGACCACATGGCAAGAAATTGCCCAAAGAAAGGGGCGAAGGGTAATAAGGGTTCTGGTAGTGGTAATTTAGTCATTACTAGACCAACACCCTCATTGGGTAGACCCTCAGCCCGAACATTTAATATGATGGTCCAAGATGCAGTTGCATCAACGGATGTAGTAGCACGTATCATTCCAGTCAACGAAATAAATGCTTACGTGCTATTTGACTCGGGTGCTACTTGTTCTTTTAAAGAATGTGGATTTGCTCAACATTTGGGATTAAATCCTGAGAAATTAGAAATACCTTTAGACATTAAGGTAGCAAACGAGGAGATAATTTCCATTGAATATATTCATAGGAATTGTTTCGTAGATATCAGGGGTAATAGATTATCAGTAGATCTTTTACCGATAAGGTTAAGAGAATTCGATGTGATTTTCGGTATTGATTGGTTAATTAACCATAGAGCGATAATAGATTGTCATAGAAAGAGTGTGAACCTAAGGCTTTCTAAGAAACCTGAGGTGGTGTTTTATAGAAATAAATCACCGGGACATTCTTGTTGTCTAACCATGACACAAGCTAGGAAGATGTTAAAGAAGGGGTGTAAGGGTTATCTGTGTCATGTGGTGGAAACCAAAAGAGTGGGAACATCAATGGATCAGATAGCAGTGGTTCAAGAATTCGTGGATGTGTTTCCAGAAGAGTTACCCGGTATTTCGCCGGATAGGGAGGTAGAATTTGTGATTGATTTGCTGCTAGGTACGACACCAGTTTCAAAGGCACCATATAGAATGGTGCCAGTTGAGATGAAGGAGTTAATGGTTCAGTTATAGGAACTGTTAGATATGAAGTACATTCAACCAAGTGTGTCTCCGTGGGGAGCACCGGTATTGTTTGTAAGGAAAAAGGACGGATTGTTACGACATTGTATCGACTATCGAGAGTTGAACAAGTTAACGATTAAGAATAAATACCCCATTACAATAAAAAGGCTTATCGGCGATGCTTTATCGTGATCAGTACTCGATCCACGAGATAGCTATTCGCAGCCGAAAAGTGATCGGCCGATATCGTCTTATAAAAATCTGATCCTTTGGGATGCACATCACGACCACTATTAGCGACAAATCGAGATATCTGCGGCCGCTACGAGCTACCGAAATGACAAATCCGATTACATTTGGTGAGTCGGCATGGTCGAGGCCAAAGGCGACGTGGTCCACGTGTCGTGACCATTATCGATGGATGCCAGCGGTCACGATATATCTTGCCGTCGCTAATAACGTTCGTGATGACGCGTCGATTGATTGATAAAAAAAAATTATAGCCGATTTTTTCTTTGTTTTGAGAATTCCCAAAAACGCACTGCTTTTCTACGATTTATCCCAACACACATACACACCAAGATAAACAACATACAAAACAATATAAACATCCATCGTCCACCAACACATACACCAAACTAGTATATAAACCTTTAAAACCAATATGATTTGAATAAATATAATAACATTTCAAAACTTGTTTAAGTAACATATATACAAACATCCAAATAATGAATATACAAGTACAAGGTTATGTCAAGCGTCATCCCTCCTTGATCACCACAACGTAATTAACAAAATAATAAAATAAGTTACAAATATAATAAATATGTTGATCTTTGGTATATATTACGACAATACATACAAAAATTGATTTAATACCTCGCCGCCATCCCCATGCTATCCTGCTGCTGCTGCTTTGCCATCTTTCTTGATTTAACTCCTCGGGATCAAGAGCCCCCAGGTGCCCGCCAAAGATATCTTGAAGATTTCGATCTTGACATATAGCTCTCACACGGTCGGTAGGAATATATGAGCAATTTGGATGACTCGATATATGAAGAAGATGGTGCAGAGTGCTGAGCCATGAAGGATGGGCGTCGTCATTGTCCTTGACCTTTAATGTAGTTCTTCTTCTGTGAGCGCCTCTCCACAACTCTTGATCGATAGGCGGACGTGGAGTGCCTTCGAGGATAGCTTTCATTCAATAAGCGTTTATAAGTATCCTGTCATCATGTTAACACTTAAATAGTTAAAATAATATTTTGTAAGTATTAATAAACAAGATCGAGTTGTTAAAACTTATTATCGCTATCTGGATAGCCTCAAGCGGAACCTTCACGGGTGTACGTATACATCCAAACCAATGGATAGGGTGACCTTGAGGACCGAGACTCCTATACAAAAACAAAGACAATATTACTAAGTAAAATGGGATATTTTCTACAATAAATGATTGTAAACATATTAAAACTTGTAATACGCATCGTGCAAAGGCGTTGATATCGTGAATTTGTGAAATAATCGCCGCCCTTGTATGTTCCTTTAGCCTTTTCGCCATCGAATACACCCGAGGCTCTGTTGGTGGCGGCAGTCTTTCGTCTTTTCACCCAGCTCTCAGCTCTCCATTGGGCACACATCTCAGCCCATATGGACTGGGTGCACCACCAAGGGCTATGCTCGTGCATATAATCCTCTCCCTGGCCTGGATGGTCGATCTCGGCATTGTGAATGGCTTTTTGTCATTCTTTATTCAAGTTGTCCTTGGTGCGGACCGCGCACTTTTGCCAGAATAATGTCTCGAATCTTTGCCTCGCAAGCGTCCTCCCATCTTAAATGCTTTTATATAAATGATATATATGCGGACGACGTCTTTATTCAGAGGAGGAGGCGAATCTGAATAAGAATCCAGATCATCGGGATTAGTAGGGGCCTTGGGCACATTATTAAGCCCCCCTACCAATGCCGCTTTTTTCTGCGTGCCTTGAAGCCATCTGTATATTACAAATTTCAAGATGTTATTAGGAGTCATATTTGATTACATGTATATATGACAATAAACATAGCAATGATATAAACATGTATATATATGAATATAAAATGACAATAAACAAAAGTTGCATTTAAATAGTTTAGTACATAAACATGGCGATTGATATAAACATATATATATATGAATATAAAATGACAATAAACAAAAGTTGCATTTAAATAGTTTAGTACATAAACATGACAAATTGATATAAACATGTATATATATGAATATAAAATGACAATAAACAAAAGTTGCATTTAAATAGTTTAGTACATAAACATGACAATGATATAAAAAACATGTATTGCTAAACATACATTTCATGAGTTCAAGTGTCGATATCTCGATTGAGAATCATCTTGTATCGTGTTGCAGATTCATAACCATCATCCGCTTGATTACATGTTAGATTGATCAATAACTCTTCCTCCTCGATATCAATGTCATCGACACAAGTATTATTTCGAGGATCTAATTCATGTGGTTCATCTCCACCATCTATTGGATTACTTCATTGTCGTCCTCCACATTTATTATAGTCCGACTATGAAGCATCCGCTTCTTGGTAAATCTCCCCATCAACTAATTCTACACGACTACTTGGCGGGAGTATAAATTACAACTTGTCAATCAGAGGCGATTCATCCCTTTTCCTAACGGGACTAGGAGTGTAGAATACTTGTCTTTGTTTGAGTTGGTAAAACAAGCGGTTCGTTGGAGTACGTGAGACTATGGAGGTCAATATCGGCGATTCCATGTGCATCAACACGTTTTTCTTTTTACGAATCAAACCAACGGCACTTGAACAAGTGAATATGACCCCCGTACGTGCCCTTGTACGACAACTCTACGATTTCCTCCAACTCCCCATAAAAGGCACGACCAAGCTCATTGTAACAATCTCCTTGGACACACACTCCGAGTTCGTTGTTCTTTTACGCGCCCATATGCCTTTGTGTGAAATTCACAACCATTTATTTTGTAACCATTGCGGCTGACTTGATCCTTGTCTGGTCCCATAGCTAGGACTTATACATTAGCCGGAATCGTTGATCCCTTAGTCAAAGCCTACAAAAACTCCATCTTATTAAATGAAGTCATAGTTAACATATGGAGTATATATATTATATATATATATATATATACACTACGTGCTTAAAAATTGAACTTACTTTGTCCTTTAGCCAAAGTGCAAAGTTTTTATCCCGATTGATTTGAATATCTTTATCAGTTATGTCGGCATGCTTCACTTTTAACTCATCATCGTACAATCTATACCATGTTATAAACATTAACATATTGGAATAAATTTTCAACTTAAAAGATAAAATATCAAGTTTACATGTGTACCTCACAAATTAAATCAATCTCTCCTCATAATTGAGAAGAATGTAAGTATATGCGGCATGTAATTCTTGCTCGAGAGAGGAATATCGCTTCCCTTTTCCATAAGCACGGCCCGATAGACCAAATATAGAGAGCCGACCATTTAGTTCAACATTTCCCCCATCATCATGTCTCGATACTCGATTGGCCTTTGTCAAGACTTCGTCCGGAAAATAGTCTGAGACAAACGTAGATATCTCATCAAAACTGTATGCCTCGCATATCGACCCCTCAACATAAGCTCTATTCTTCACCTTCCTCTTAAGGTTTCCCATCACCCTCTCGAAAGGGTACATCCATCTATATTGAACTGGACCCCTAACATGAGCTTCATAGGGAAGATGGATTTGCAAATGCTCCATGGAGTCAAAAAAAACCGGTGGGAATATTTTTTCCGGTTTACGTGATCTCTATGATGTTCTTCTCAAGTACAAACATGTCCTTCTCATTCAATGATTTTGAACACAAGTCTTTGAAGAAAGCGACTAAGATCCATCAAAGCATCCCATATTGGTTTATCAGCGAGATCCCAAAATCTTTATAGGCATGAGTCTCTCCATGAACACATGACAGTCATGACTCTTCATCCCTTGCAATTTCCCACCCGTAACACACCTTGCAATGTTTGACGCATATCTATCTGGTAGTTTTAGAGACTTAACCCATGTGCACACATCTTCAACTTGCTTTTTGGATAATGTGTACCTTGCATGCGGTTTGACAATCTTACCATTAGGAGATTCATAAAGTTCCAATCTAAGAACGCTTACAAATATCTTTCATGTCCAAACGTGCCTTATCGTTATCTTTTGTCTTCCCCGTAACATTCATCACAGTGTTAAACACATTGTCAAACACATTCTTCTCAATATGCATCACATCTAGATTATGACGAATCAAATTTGTAGACCAATAAAGCAATTCCCAAAGATGCTTCTCCGAACCCGGTTATGAGATTCACCAAACCCATTGATTATGTTTGTCGCATCAACCTTACCAAATGGGATAACTTAAGCAATCTCATCACACGATCTCGCATCTCCGTTCGAGCAATCATGATGCGAGGCATATCATTATCTACTTTCCCTTTCTGAAGTGTTCTCTTTCTTGAAGCGGGTGATCTCAGAAGAAGCAAGCGAACGATCAAACCAACAAGGCTTTCGACCTTTTGATAGATTAAGCGACTTTGTATGCTCCATACAATACTGGACAAGCCAACTTCCGTGTGTACTCCATCCAAATTAACATACCATAAGTGGGAAGTCACTTATAGTCAACATAACTTGCGCCCTAAGGTTGAAATTTGTTTTCGTTGCAACATCCCAAAGTCATACTCCATCCTCCCACAATACCTTTAACTCGTCTATAAGAGGTCTCAAGAGTAAACATCTATGTTCTTTCCGGGACTCTTAGGACCGGGAATCACACGAGTGAAAGAAATAAGTATGGTTTGTTTCATACACATCAAGGAGGCAAGTTATGCGGAGTAACAATCGAGAGCCAACATGAGTGCGGAGCAATTTGAGTGGCCAAGCAGATTGAAACCATCGGTGGACAATCCAAGCCTCACATTTCTAGGTTCAATGCAAATTCAGGATGTGCTAAGTTGAAATCTTTCCAAGCCTGCCCATCTCATGGGATGATTTAGTTCTCCATCTTTATTTGGAGATTTCGCATGCCAACTCATATGTTAATTTGATCTTGAAGACATGTACAATCTTTTTAGTCGATGTGTTATTGGAAAATACCTTAGAATCTTAAAGCGGTATACTTGATTTTTTGTAGTCACACCCTCTTTATTAGGCCTAAACCGATCATGACTACAAAACGTGCACCTTGTCATCTTTTCATTTTCCTTATAAAACAACATGCAGTCGTTGGGACATGCATCGATCTTTTGGTATCCAAGACCCAACTTCTTCACCATTTTCTTACAAAAGTAATAGTTACCAGGTAATTTCTCACCGTCAGGCAACATACTCTTAATTGCCTTCAAGAGAAACTCAAAACACTCATGGCTCATGTTGTGATCAGCCTTGATGTTAAGTAATGTCATGGCATACTGGAGACAATGTAGTGTGTTTGGTGCAACCATGCCACAATGGCTTGCTACCCTCGTCTAACAACTTAAAGAAGTCTTTGGCATCAGAATTCATAAGTTGCTCTCTGCCTTGCTCCCAATCAAAATCTGGCCCTGCAATATCATGGACCATTTCATTCATACGATGAGTACTCTTGCCTCGAATTGTGTACTTGTGTGATGCCACCATCTCTTCTCGCCCATGTGCCCACCAAAGCATTCTTCGTAATTTCTCATGAACCCGAAACAAGTAAATGATAGTTTACCATGTCTCTGTCCATATAATTTACATTCTTACACTTTAAACATGGACATCGTATTTGCGACTTACCATTCATACATTCTGGGTGACTATACGCATACTCCAAAAACACTTGGCAACTAGCTCTAAATTCAACTGTAGCACCTATCTGGGCACTTGACTTTCGTCGTGCCATCCAACTACGGTCTGAATAGAGGTCCATGATTCCACGGTACCTACTACAGACAACATTATAAATGTTAACATATGACTTGAGCATACTTATAACCATATGACTTGAGCATACTTGTAAGCATGCATATGATTAACATTTAAGCATACTTCTAAGCATATGACTTAAGCATACTTGTAACCATATGACTTGAGCATACTTGTAAGCATATGATTAACATTTAAGCATATGACTTGAGAGCATATGACTTAACGAATGAATGCAAATTAAAGCAGTATGAAAAACTTTAAATGTTATTAAATTTAGTATGAGAAACTAAGTAAATGCTACTTAGTTTAATAGTTATATTATATCATGTTATTTTATTTTAATTTGTTTTAAATTTGTTTTTATTGTTTATCGTAAGTGAATATGTAAGGTATTTCATTCATGCTAGCTTTATATCAGAGTTTGCTAACTCATTTATCCAACTTTTGAGTATCTTGGAGATTCATTCATATCAACTAGTGTGCTAAGGCGCCTAACATGTTTTAAGATTATACCCCTCACGGTCCCTTTCTATAATCTTTTATGTTTTGGGATAGTCACAACATGATTGAGCAATTTATAGCTTTTATAACATTTTATAGCTTTATTCTTGTATACATAAGTGTTAAATACCCTTGTTTTTCTATTATAGCCAAAACAGTCTCTTTATTGACTAAGTGTGTCTAGTTACCTTCTCTGTTGCACTAACAGTTCCTTAGCATTGTCTATTTTGGATTAACAGCCCCCTAATAGCTTAGCATGCTAACAACCAAGCTTGGCTTGGCCTGTGAGGCTTAGCTAAGCTTGGCGTAACTCTCAGTGCCTCATGCCCCTGCCCCAACCATCATCACTCTAACATCCCCTTAATAGGCTCTAGTGGATCACCAATAGGCTCGTTAATAGTATAAATGTTCGCAACTACCCGACCAATAAAAAAATTTCGCTAGAGTCTCCCCTATAATATGGACTAGCCACATGCACGACGGCATGTATATACAGTCATTTCTAGGCACCCAAGACATAAACCAAGAGTCCACATAGAGGATCTTGCATAAGTATAAGTAATGTGAAGAAAAGCCTAACTATTACCCATAGACGATCTTGAATAAGTATAGTTCTCATATAGGCATAGATTTGACTATAATTTCATAAAGCAGATTCACATGTAGGCAAAAAGAAACCTTTAGGCATTCAAACAACTTTAAAATTATGATAATAAAATGTACTTTAGGCATGATTAAGTACTAAATTATACTAACAGTCCCCAAGCCTTCCATTATAAATATTATTACAATTGTTATAAATATCAATACCTATAATATGATGGCTATACAAATTGACTGAAAATAAAAGAAGAAATAAAGAAAACAAACTTACTGACGTAGAGTCTCAGTGATAAACTGTTGTGTTGAGGATACACTTTTTTGAAAGCCCCCTTCCCTAGAACCTCTTTATACTGCTAAAATATTCCCAATGCTTCCTTCCAATATCTATTTAAACAATACCCTGAAATCAAACTATTCCAATCTAGCATACATATCAATCAAAACATTACCAATAAGCTAATTTCTATATATAGAAACAAATAACACAATCAATGTAACCAATTCCTTAACATCCTATTCAATTTCCAACCGATTAATTAGAAGCAACCCCAATTCATATCTAAGTCAAACAAACTAAAAGTTCAAGCACCAATAATAACAAAAAAAAAAAAAATTAGGCTATGTTATATAATAATGGTTTATTTTATAAATTTTAAAATAAACTTTAATTAGTTCATTGTCATTAGTTGCTTTTTAATCTTAATTAAGGCATATTCATTTTTGATTTAGGGTTTGTCTAAACCACATTCAATTAACAAATTAACAAGGTTTCTAGTAGATTTTAAGTGGGTTACCTTTGTAGAGCGGGAGGCGGTGGTAGGAGGCTGGCGGCGCACGCGACACGAACTTCTTCTTCTCCTTCTTCTTCTTCTCTTCTCCCCCTTTTCTCCCTCTTCTCCTTTTCTCCTTTTCTCTGCGTTCTATGTCGAGCGAATCTTTGAGTCTCGATAACATTTAGTTTGATCGGTGGCCATTATCATGATCGCTTGATCGCTGTCATTGATTTTTAAGTGGTCGCACTAAAAATTAGCGCCAACATTTCCAGCCAAAATTTTGGTGGCAAATTTATACTTAATGATCGATCGTGACCGCATGCGTCATTTGTTAAAACATTAGCGACTAGATTATGTTTTGATTCGCGGATGATGATCATTGTGACTAATATCGTGACGAGATGGTGCGATCCCGACATTGTTGGTGTTGATAGACATTTTTCTTGTAGTGCCCATTGCCCAGGATCGATGATCTATTTGATCAGCTAAAAGGGGCGAAGTATTTTTCTAAAATAGATTTACGCACGGGGTATCATCAACTGAAAGTGAGGAAGGAAGATATACCTAAGACGGCGTTCAGAACTCGTTATGGGCATTACGAGTTTTTGGTTATGTCGTTTGGGTTGACGAATGCGCCAGCCGCATTCATGGATATGATGAACAGAGTGTTCAAACAGTATTTGGACAAGTTCTTCGTAGTGTTCATTGATGATATTCTAGTCTATTCTAAGACGCCAGAAGATCATGCTGAACATCTAAGAATAGTGTTGGAAACACTACGGAGGGAGAAATTGTATGCGAAATTCACTAAGTGTGAATTTTGGCTCGAACGAAAAGTCTGATTTCTAGGACATGTTATAGACAAAGATGGCATATCCGTAGATCCAGAGAAAGTGGAAGCGGTGAATGAGTGGGAGCAACCAAAAATGCCAACCGAGGTTAGGAGTTTTCTGGGGTTAGCGGGATACTATAGAAGGTTCATTCAGGACTTTTCTAAATTAGCTACTCCGTTGACAAATCTGACAAGGAAGTCGGTGAAGTACGAGTGGACAGAAAAGTGTGAGCGTAGTTTTTAAGAACTAAAAAGGAGGTTGAGTGAGGCACCTGTATTATCTTTACCAGATAATACGGGGAATTTTGTAGTTTATAGCGATGCTTCGCATAGAGGCCTAGGTTGCGTGCTTATGCAGCATGGCAAGGTCATTGCGTATGCGTCACATCAGTTAAAGGATTATGAGAAGGACTATCCTACTTATGACCTAGAACTAGCAGCAGTAGTGTTTGCGTTAAAAATATGGAGACATTATTTATACGGGGAGAAGTGTTAGATATACATAGACCACAAAAGTCTGAAATATATCTTCACACAGAAGGAGTTGAACATGAGGCAGAGAAGGTAGTTAGAATTGATAAAAGATTATGATAGTGATATCTTATATCATCCGGGGAAGGGGAATGTAGTAGCCGACGCGTTAAGTCGAAAGAGTAGAGAAAAACTGTCAATGTTAACTACTCAGAATGAGTTAATAAAAGAGATGGCCAGAATGGAATAAGAAGTTAAGTTGTCAAGTGAAGCAGCAGAGATGTTATTCTCAATAGAGACTCGACCAACAATAGTGGAACGAGTTAAGGAGGTACAGAGAAGTACTGAAGAATGCGAATGGATGAAAGAGATAAGAAAGGATGACGTGAGAACTAAGTATAACCTTGATAAAGAAGGTTTACTTCATTTTGAAGGAAGAATTTGGGTTCCAAATAATTTCAAGCTGAAAGAAGAGATTATGTGTGAGGCCCATAGTTCGAGGTACTCGATACACTCTGTTAGTACTAAGATGTATCAAGACCTTCGTCAGAACTTTTGGTGGCCGAACATGAAAAGGGAGATTGCAGAATACGTTAGTAAGTGCTTAACTTGTCAAAAGTTAAATTTGAACACCAAAAAGAAGGGTGGATTGATACAACCACTAGAGATTCCGGAGTGGAAATGGGAGCATATCACCATGGACTTTATGGTGGGACTTCCAACGACGAGAAAAGGATACGATGCTATTTGGGTAATAATGTATCGGTTAACTAAATCGGCTCATTTTCTACTAATAGGAGTTAGGTATAACCTAGAGCAGTTAGCTAAGCTTTATGTTAAGGAAATCATTTCCAGACATAGAGTACCTGTTTTGATTGTGTCCGATCGTGATCCACGATTCACATCGAACTTTTGGAGGAGTTTACAAGAGCAAATGGGAACACATTTGAGATTGAGTACGGCGTATCATCCACAGACGGATGGACAAAGCGAACGGATAATTCAAACGCTAGAAGATATGTTAAGATCTTGCGTTATGGATTTCAAGGGGAGTTGGGACGAGCATCTACCTTTGGTAGAATTCACTTACAACAATAGTTTTCACGCTAGTATAGGCATGTCGCCTTATGAAGCATTGTATGGAAGGAAGTGCAGAACACCACTTTGTTGGAATGATGTAGGTGAACGTCAAATGTTGGGAACTGAGATGGTACAACAAACGGCAGATATGGTAAAGCTGATAAGAGCTTAATTAATAGTGGCTCAAGATAGACAACGGAAGTATGCAGATCCTCATTGAGAGAAGATGGAGTTTGAAGTAGGTTCATATGTTTTTTCTAAAAGTATCGCCTTGGAAAGGGAAGATACATTTTGGAAAGAAAGGGAAATTAAGTCCAAGGTTTGTAGGACCTTTTGAGATTTTAAGAAGGATAGGGGAAGTAGCTTATGAAGTAGCCTTACCTCCAGAAATGGAAAGAATACACAATGTGTTTCACGTGTCAGTGTTGCGTCCTTATAAACTGGACTACAAGCACGTATAGAATATAAATCTATTCATGTAAAAAAAGACTTAACTTATGAAGAGATTCTGATTCAGATTATTGATAGGAAGGAACAAGTCTTGAGAAATAAATTAATACCTTCAGTAAAGGTAATTTGGAGTAACCACGATGCTGAAGAAGCAACGTGGGAGCTCGAAAGTAAAATGAAGGAAAAGTTTCCTCATTTGTTTATGTAAGAATAGTGAGATTCTGGGGACAGAATCCTTATAAGGAGGGAAGAATGTAACGCCCGAGAATTTTGAATTTTTAATGAATTAAATTTTTATTTGATTATGTGGATTAAATGAATTTAATTAAGTAATTATGTGAGTAATATGTTCGAAGGTCGTTTGATGACCTAGAATGTGCCGATGTGGTTAGTATTCTGGCTTTGTGCTAGAATTAATTTTTGTGAATTATCAAGACGAGAACGAAGGTTTTCTGAGAATGTTTACGTAAAAACACTATTCATCCGATTTCGTTCGGAGCTAGGATTTGAGATTCTGAGAAACGCGTAATGTTAGAATATTACGATAGTATGGAATATCCAATAATAATTCCGTTATGGCAAACGAAGTTTTTTCACTGCGGACTTAAAACCTAAGGGTTGAGTATATTGATTTCCGAGAAGGAAATGAAACACGTGGAAGAAATTGCGTTAGGGTTAAGGCATGTATTATACAATTAAGATATTATTTAGTATCTATGTATAATATGATGAGTCAATACGGAGTACAATACGATAATCATACTAGTATTATATGGAAAGAATACGTAAAGTATACGTAGGGAATACGAGTTATATTCTAGAATTAAGTTAAGACTTAATGATTAATTCATTTGGTTGGATTATGTTTAACCCAATCAATTAAATGAGAAAGCCCAAGGGATTAAGTGGTAAGCCCAAGTCAAGGCCCAATATTAGATTGGTTAAGCCCAATGCAAGAAAACCAAACCGTGGATCGAACCAGTGGGTCACCGAATGGGTAAAACCCATGGGGCAACCCATGGGGATGACCCATGGGCAAGGTGGGTCGGCCACTTGGTGTGCAAGGTATGAGACCCCATATTTTATTAATAAAGATTTAATTTTCTCGAAATAATTTTTTTATTATGATGTAGATTTGATATAATGTTATAGTTGTGGATAGTAATTATAAATTTTGCAAAGTAAGCAAGTGGTTATATAATATTCGATAGGTCGGGGAATATTCATTTTAACAAGGAATATTATACGACGACACAACCATTGGTGGACCCCACAACGGAAGTATTGTCGTAGTTAGAAAAGCGACAAAATTATCTTCTATAAAAATAACTACGGAGGTGTTATCGTTAAAAGCTGTTGAACTATCGTAGTAAAAGTACAAAGATGTCTGGCGTGGTTACATAGTAGCTTTACGGTATTGATTATTGATTCTTAAGTGAGAAGTCACTCGGTTATACTCAATTATTGCTACGATGAATTGATGCATCATATCTCTCATATTATTGATTCAATTATTGTTCTGATTATCATCTCGCATAATATGTTATATTATTAAATCAATAATTTAGGCGGCAAAAGTTATTCATATTATTATTATAATATTGACAATGTCTAGAAGTTACATCGAGGAGAGGTTTGGTTACCTAATTGCGGCATGATAAGGAGAAATCCTTATCGAAAAGCCCCTCTTTTCGGGAACGACTTTGGTTGTTAAATATTGTGAATTATAATATTAATGATGAATAAGTTCGTGTTGATTAAAGATTAATTTTATAGTTTCATTGTGTTGGAATTATTTGTGTTAGTGGAAATCGACATTTGTTTTGATAATAATTGTTGTCTAGAGGTTATATTGTTCAATCGGGTATTCGGGGCACTTTTCATGTCGGAGTACTATTCACGAGTTACTATTCATGAGTTAATATTCATGAGTTACTATTCACGAGATACTATTCATGAGTTACTATTCACGGAGTACTATTCACCCGTAAGATATATTTCTTTTCGGTCCAAATCATTTTTTGGGTACAATATTATTCCATGAGGAGATGTGCTAATTTTTCAGACCGTTGGTTGAAGATATAATAGTAAATCAATATGGACCGCTGGTGGAAAGTATAATAGTAAATCAATATGGATTGTTGGTTTAAAGTTTTAATAGTAAATCACTATGGACCGTTGCTTTAAGTTTTAATAGTAAACCAATATGGACCGTCTGTTTAAAATTAAATCAATCTGGACCGTTCATGAATTAGTTACTATTCAGTATTTCTTACGAATTAACTGAAACTCTAGAGAGAGAAACTATAGAGAGAAAGAAGAAAAGTATTATGCTACTCCACTTTTCCAATATTCAATTTCTTCTAAGGTAGGGAATATTATTTGTTGTATTCGTAAGGGGTATTCTTTCTTTTTTATTCATGAAGAGAACTTCTTTTATTCCATTCTTTATTATTCTATTGGAATAACCTGTATACGTGGGATACCCTATATTTGGTGAAATTCTTCTGTTATTCCATTCTTATTATTATGTTGGAATAACCTGTTTATGCGAAGTACCGCATACATGGTGAAATTCTTCTAATATTTCGTTCTTTATTATTCTGTCGAAATATCCTATCATGCGTTTTAAATTTGGACTGGTTCCATTATTTATTATTCAGCTGGAATATCCTATCTCATGCGTTCTGTATGAACACAGTTCCATTATTTATTATTCGCCGGAATATTATATACATGCGTTCTGCCGGACTGGTTCCGTTATTTATTATTTTGTTGGGAATAACTTGTCGGTGCAGTCTATCGCACGCATGGAGAATCCTTCTGTTATTCCATTATTTATTATTCTGTTGGAATAACCTGTCTCTGTGGATTACCACATGCATGGTGAATGATCATGTGTATTCATTCCTTATTAAATTGTGGAAATGATCTGTATACGTGGATTACCGCATGGCGGGTGAAAATCCATTTGTAGTTTCATATATTATATTATACTCAGTTGGTTAAAGCTTTGGCTTCTATACTCCATGAAATTAGTGGAATATCCTAGATATTTGCGCTTCATCCAGTATCTTTTCATGGAAATATTCTTCTGAGCATTCTTGAATTTTACTCTACAAAGCAGTATCATGTTGACAATTTGGACGTTATTGAGTTTAGGATAAATTAACTTATAAATCTTTAAAAAAATTTCTTGAACTTGTTTTATTGAATTGTCATTATCCTCATGCTTATATTATATTGAAAGTCGTCTTTGGCTTACGTGCATTGGTGGACTTGGTATGATTATGACCAGGGATTATTCGGTATAATCATGACCGTAATGTGACGAATGATGTGGTAAAAGTCCTCATTGGCATGTAGTTCATTGGTGGACAGTTGTTGGTATGATTATGACCAGGGATTATTAGGTATAATCATGACCATTGATGATTACATGAGTATCCTTGGTCGTGGAGCAGGGATGATTCGATTTTATTTATTAAGCTGAGTCTCTGCGATAAAAGTGATGAAAAACCTTTTAAATCATAGAAGATAGTAGATTTTATTCTCTACTTGACTCTTCTAATGGATTGCTTGTTCCGCTGCAGTTAAACTTGATGTTTATTATATTTTATCTGTTTAACACCATTGAAGGCTAATGATAATTTATCTTGCATTATCTTAGTCATAATATTTCTAACTGGGCTAGTTGAGCTCACCCTTTCTTTCACTGTTCTCTTCAGGAAATGAGAACGTAGCTGGGGCTAGTCGGGGAACAGAGTGATGATCCTAGATGGTGCATTAGTAGTCCTCACTATTCTGTGAAATAGTGTGATAATAAATGTAATGAGGACTCCATTGAGTGTGGACGATTAATCAGATCATAATATTTGTATTAAAACTCACATTTATGTACCCTATTTTGTCGTATTTTACATTTAATTGTTGTATAATTAAGTTGTATTTATATTGATTACCTTGTATCTGGCGACTCAAGATGGGTGATGTATGAAAGTAGTATGCACGTTTGAAAGCCGATCATGTTTGATGATAAAGCATATACTTTGTAACAATCTTATTCATTTATTAATAAAAAGTATTAATTTATTAAAGGCTTTTAATTATCTACATGATGTTGTTTTATAATATGTGATAAACCCATAGTTTTAAGCAATGCTTTTAGAATAATGATGATGATCATTCTAATGAGATCTAAATTCTTAGAAAGCTTAAAACTAAAATAGTTCCCAATCATTGGATTACTAAATTGGGGATTAGTGAATCCAGGATAGATTGGTACATCGTTGCTTGCTCATTGGATGAGGATGATTGATCTCATGATCATTTGTGTGGAGACACTAAAGCAAGTATGTAGGTGCTTATTAGAGAATAAGTTCACTAAAGCGTGGCTCGCTAAGGAATACCTAATGGAGTTTTTTACTTGCTGTCGATAGGAATTCTGTAGTGATAGTAGTACAAGTAATCCTTGGACTTGAGATCATCATAGTATCTTGTGTATGATGAGTTATACTTTGACTTATTCCTTAAGACCCTTAGGGTATATCAAAGGTATGCTTGGGTATAATAAGTTATACATGGAGATAATGTATGATCGATAAAGAATCTACCACTTCTAATAAAAGAAGAGAAATGTCCTATGTGATTCGATAAATGACAACCCTTGAGTAGTCCTTGGCGAAGGCGAGAATGAAATTAGAAAGGAGTTTCTAATTTGCATTATTTGAGTTGTGCATTTAAGGATCGAAATACATATAATTAAATAAAATAAGACTTGTGATGTAATTCCATGTCTTATATTTAATTGGGACATTGTATGGTGGAAGGATTGAATTATGCGGTAACTATTTACTCAGAGGATCTTTTATGATTAATGTTGAAATCTATATTATGGGAAAGTCGTTGATCATTAGGGAGGCTTATCCCTATTGTAGAATAAATATTATTTATTTAAATAAATTAATTGTTTAATTTATTTATTTAAATAAGATTAGAATTGTTCTAATTGATTTATTCACAATAGGTTTAATATGGAGAACCTAAAGGGTCACACCATAAAAGGAAGAATAATTATTTAAGAAGTTAATGGCATAATCGTAATAATATGTTAAGTATATTTAATTTAATCTATGGTGATAGAATAAATTAAATAGCTTAATATTATTATTTAATATTTTAGAAATATTAAATATAAATTAATAAGAGGAGTCTTATTAATATTATTACAATTATTATTATTTTAATTTCTAAAAGAGTTTAGGAATTAATTTAATATAAGTACTCTCATTTATTCCTAATAGGATTAGAAGGAAAATTAGTTAAAGGAGTTTAATTAATTATCCTAATAAGATTAGGGAGCTTAATTAATTAAAAGAATTTAATTAATTAAATAAAACCCAATTCCTTAATTGTTAAGGTGGGTGGCCCACATCTATAAATAAGAGAGTCTTATTATGGGTGTTGGGGTTGTTGACTTGAACAACTACGTAATAATTCCAATTTGTTGGAGAGTACGCCTTTTCTATAGAGATAGAAAACTAGGGTTTGAGCCCGTATACCCATCTTCTTGAATCTTTATTTTTTTCCTTGGTGGATCACCTCCAGAGGCCAAACATATGGGTGGCTAACGTTGATCAAAGGAAGAACAAAACCCGGTAGATTCAAGTTGAGCGCGAAAAGGATTGGAGGTGAACTTGTACTGAGGAAGCTTCGGATCTTCAAGGGTATGTTTCTTATTCATCTTTTTCGTTTAATTAATAATTGTGCAAAAAGGGTGATCCGGGTATATGGTTTGTAAAATTTTTAAACTCTGATTTTTACACGTTTCCGCTTATTTTTGCAATTTGATTGCGTTCTTGAATATTACCAACCTAACAGTGGCATCAGAGTCAAACCTTTATGCGAATTATTAATTGTTTTAATTTGATATTATATTGATATGTGTTTAGAACAATTTAATTGGGCATAATTTTGTTGTATAAAATTTAAAAAAAAAAAAAAAAAAGGAACGAACGAACTTTTTTTTTTTGTTTGTTCATCTTAGATTTTTTTTTTTTGCTTCATTCCCATGATTCACGTGGCACAGGTTGCATATCCTACTATATATATATATATATATATATATATATTAAATCTATGACATGGTTTCAAAGTTTTCAAAGCGATTAATTATTATTTTGAAGCAACGAGATTCTCAAAGTTTATTATATATATATATATATTTATATATATATATATATATATATATATATATATATATATATATATATATATTATATATATATATATATATATATATATATATATATATATATATATATATATATATATATATATATATTATTATTTTAATTATTTTATTATTAAAATAAAAGTTTATTTTAATTTTAAAATAAAAGATTTATTTTAATCTTAAAATAAAAGGTTTATTTTAATTTTAAAATTAGAATTTCATGCTAACTAATTAGAGTTGGAATTGGATTCCATGATAACTAATTGGAGTTGAAATTGGATTATATTTTCCTTAAATAAATGAGTTTATTTAGATATGAAATAAGATTTCATATTATTCAAAATAAAAGAGTTTATTTGTGAATAGGAAAAAGAATCCTAATTTTCTTAAATAAAGGAGTTTATTTAAATATGAAATAAGATTTCATATTATTCAAAATAAAGGAGTTTATTTGTGAATAGGAAGAGAATCAGTGTTTCCTTTAATAAAGGAGTTATTTTTTTTACATGGAATTGGATTCATAATTAATTAAAATAAAAGAGTTTATTTTAATTAAAGATTTTTTATATATGGAATTGGATTCCATAATTAATTAAAATAAAGGAGTTTATTTTAATTAAAGATTTTGATTAAAATAAAATAGTTTATTTTATTCAAAAATGGATAAATTAAAATAAAATAGTTTTATTTTGATTTAAATTTGGATTAAAATAAAGGAGTTTATTTTGATTCAAAAATAGATTTTATACTAACTAAATTTGCCCATTAAATGATATCAATATATATATATATATATATATATATATATATATATTAAATGTTTATTATTCATGAGATGAATGTTATTTATTGATGCATATGGTGATGTGTATGATAATAAATGGGATTGATTATGGACTATTGACCAATATGATTGGATTTTATTTTAGTTGGATGCATAAATGTATTGGTTTTATTAAATGGGATCTGCGTACCTCGTCTTCTCTAATTTTTCTTAATGTAAATTCTATTCCCCTCTATATACTTCCCCTTGACTGCTGATCAAGGTTTCTATTTATTTTAAATAGTTTTGTAATAGGAATAGTTAGAATTATTTTGAAGAATTGGAGATCAAAGGACAAAGCGCTTGAAGACCCGTTTGTAATGGAGCAGGGTTTAAATGTAATAGTTATATTTAAATATTAATTCTTGCAACCTAAGTTTGACCTTTTGGTTCACTTGGTGGCTCTAGTGAACCAAACTAGAATAAAAGTCCATAATCAATCCGGGTAGAATATAGTATTCTATATGTGAATGCTTATACTATATATATATTATATATTATGCAAACATGCTTCGCATGTTCATTAATATAACGCGTATTATATATATATATATATGCATGCGCTAAGCAAGATGAGATAATTAATAACAAACCCCTCAATTTTTTATATTAAGTCCTAAGCGTTCAAAGATATTTGGAATATCGAGCGTAAGCCTTCTAGCATGATAAAATTAATAGAGTATTAAATATTTAATATGAGTTTGTTGTGTCACCACAAGGCAAGTATTAAGTATTTAAGATGTTAATTTATCACATTTGATGCTTATAAAGAAAATTGAACAATATTGTTTTGTTGTGTCACCACAAGGATGATATTTTCTTTTTGAATATATGGAGTGCTAGGTTGGACTTAACTTGGATAATTTTGATTCGGATGTGCCACCACTTGATCAAAATAATCTAAGAGGCAAAATAAAAGGAGTTGCATAGTTGATGTAATTGACAAAAGTTGTCTACCTATTTATTTATATATAGTTTGTTGTGTCACCACAAGGCTATATACATTTGAAATGGGATCCTTATTCTCACTAGCAAATCTTTAATTAGATTTTCTTAGAACTATATAAGTGAGGTAATATAGTTTGAAGAAAATAGTGGGAGATACCAATTTAAAACAAGACCTAATTTATTTTGGTAATTAATAAAAGAATGTATGTTAAAATGTTGTTAATTACAAATTCATTTCTGAGAATTTTACAATGTCTAAAATTACTATCCTTTGAAGCATATTAGATGCTAAATTAAACGGGCCAGAATTAAGCGGATTGGTTAAGGAATTTGAGAATAGTTCTCATAGGTGAAAAGATATCTTATGTCATAATCGCCTATCCCGCAATGGTTGCAAACAATGCCTCGAGGAAGAGATTGCTACTTTTAGAAAGTGGCAAGAGATGATGCTGATTGGCTCGATGCATCATGCTCGCATCCATGAGTAATGAGCTTGGCGTCGACATGAAACTATGGATGCTCTACTATATTCCTACACATCAAGTAGTTGATGGTGAAGAAAATGGGGTGATAGATATCGAGATATCTAAGGAGCTCTTAGATCTAGAATGACCGATGACACTCTGATCTGAGATAAAAGTCCTTAAAATTATCAATTTGATTGATCAATTAGGACAACGAGTTTTGTCATGGATGGAGAGTTGAGCAAGATTTGATCTTGCACACTCACTCCGGACTCCTTTCCAATTGTTGTGAATTTTTCATATAAACAAGCTAGATATCGACCTCATTTGATTTGCTTAACATATTGAAAAATGTTGAGAGTCACTTTTCAACCAAGAAAGACCATGTCTTCTTGGTAGGGACCAAAGGATCTTACGAAAAGAAGAGCGATTCAAAGAAGGTAAATAGAAAGGCATAAACAAAGGATAATAAGAACAAAAGCGATACGGATAGCAAAGGAGTTTGCTTCCACTACAATAAGCTTTGGACCTTTGGAAAGAAAGCTGCAAGAAGCATCTTGCGAGAGGCTAACCAAAGAAGCTTAGTGAAGTTTGATTATAAATACAAATTTGTTCATGATTTAAAATAAATTTTTCTTTAAGTCGAGGTTCTACTTGGGTATTGGATACCGACTTTGGTTATCATAAATATAGATTTATGAAGGGACCAAGCGAGTAGAAAGCTAAACAAATATAAGTAATCCTATGTGTGGGAAATGAAGCAAAGGTTGCTACATTAGCCATAGAAACTTATAGTTTTATGCGCTCTGGGCAAATCTATTAAGTCGATAAGTTGTTATTGTATTCCGGTTCTCGTTGAAAACATTATTTCTATTTTATTGTTAGACAATAAAATTTTTGGTATTATAATTAAGAACAATTGTTGTTCTATTTATAATAATAATGTTTTGTATAAATGGAATATTACTTAATAAATTTTGTATACTTGACTTACATAAAAATTATTTTGCAAATTGAACAAACTAGTATAAGAAAAAAGGAGATGATCATTCAAAGAGTTGAATGTGTGTATTTCTTTGAAATACAATTGTGAATTATTTGAAAGGTTCAAAAAAATGAGAAATGAAACAAATTGGCAAAGTATTAAGATTCTTTGATTAGATCAAGGAATAAATACTTGTGCAATAAGTTTCTAGATCATCTCAAATGGTTTTCTCATAATGGACGCCTCTTGATACACAATAATTGATTGATGTATCTAAAAGGAAAAATTGTACCTTGTTGGACATGGTGCGGTCCATAATGATTTTTCTGACACATTCGGTATCTTTTTCAGGATCATGTCCTAGAAATGGTACGATATATCTCTGAAAAGGTAACCTCAAAATCCAGCCCCAAGACTCCATAAAAGTTATGGATAGGGAGATTTCTAATCTTAAGTATGTTAAGATAAGGGTTGTCAACTTATGTGAAAAGGTTTGAAGGATAAGCTTGGGACAAGATTTGACATGTCTGATTTGTGGGACATCCTAAAGTAAGTTTAGGGTATATGTTCTATAATTCTACTTAGCAAAAGGTGTTTGTTACGAAACACGGCGCCTTCTAAGATAAAGGTGTTTATCATTAAAAGGGGCTAGTGGGAGGATAATAGATCTTGAAAAGTTCAAGAACCACAAAACACTATAAGTCAAATAAGAGGAACATGTAGATAGACCTATTTTACCTGGCAAGAATCGTAAATGCGGAATAGTACCAAAGATACCTAGGAGGTATGGATTCATCATAGATGATTATGATGAGGTACACATCATAGAAGATGATGATCCGATTACATCGATGAGGTAAGTGTTGTAGACACTCGGAGAAATGGATTGAAGCAAGTTTCTCAAATATAGAACATTGTTTTGATGAAGGCAATCAAAAGAGTTTGATTTTATCAAAATAAGAATGAACCTAGTGTGTACAAAAGGGTCGATTGGGATCATCGTGACATTCCTAGTATTATATGTTGATATACTCTACGGATAAGGAATGACATACCAATGCTACAATCGATAAAGATAAAGTTGTCTAAACATTCCTCCATGAATGATTTGGAAGAGTATCTTAATTGGGGATATAAATCTATATAGATAGATTTAAGAGGATGCTCGACTTAACCCAAGAGGCGTATATTCATTTGATGCTAAAGTCGTTTAGCATGGCAAACTCAAGAGATGTCTCATGTTGATGAGCTATGGAGTGTATCTCTCTTAATAGTCCCCCCAGGACTCACGAAAAAAGAGAGGTCGCATGAGTGACAATCATGTATGCAATGAAATGTACGAGACACGATGTTGATCGGTCATATGCGGAGAAGTTCACTATGAGTCGGTGAAAAACATCTTAAAGTTCTTAACCAAAGGCACTAAGGATGTGATCATATTCATGGTGGGTCTTAATTAAAACTAGAGGGCTTAATGGACTCAAGTTTTTCAAATGCGAGACCAGATAATGATGAAAATCCACTTTAAGGTAAAAGCGTTATCTTGAGCGGTGGTGCGCGGTGAATTGGAAAGGTTCAAACAATGCAAAGAGTTCTTTGGTTTAGTGATAAAGACAAAGTATATAGCTATAAATGAAGGCTGCGCAAGTTGATTGTTTGGATTAAAAGTTCATTCTGAGAACTAGGAATAGTTCTAAGTCTCATCTTGAATCTAAACATGTGTTGTGGCACTTTCATTTGATTATAAGAATCATTGAAAGATGGGAAATCACTATAGAGATAGTGGACTCTCATGAACAACATTACATATCCATTAACTAAAGCTTATCCAAATGGCGGGATAATCGTCACTTAGAGAAGAAGAGTATAAGATACCATGACGATTGGCTTTAGTGCAAGTGGGAGATTGAAAGTAGTATACACATAAGCCGATCATGTTTGATGATAAAGCATATACTTTGTAACAATCTTATTCATTTATTAATAAAAGTATTAATTTATTAAAGGCTTTTAATTATCTACATGATCTTTGTTTTATAATATGTGATAAACCCATAGTTTTAAGCAATGCTTTTAGAATAATGATGATGATCATTCTAATGAGATCTAAATTCTTAGAAAGCTTAAAACTAAAATAGTTCCCAATCGTTGGATTACTAAATTGGGGATTAGTGAATCAGGATAGATTGGTACATCGTTAACTTGCTCATTGGATGAGGATGATTGATCTCATGATCATTTGTGTGGAGACACTAAAAGCAAGTATGTAGGTGCTTATTAGAGAATAAGTTCCTTTGAGCGTGGCTCGCTAAGGAATACCTAATGGAGTTTTACTTGCTGTCGATAGGAATTCTGTAGTGATAGTAGTACAAGTAATCCTTGGACTTGAGATCATCATAGTATCTTGTGTATGATGAGTTATACTTTGACTTATTCCTTAAGACCCTTAGGGTATATCAAAGGGTATGCTTGGGTATAATAAGTTATACATGGAGATAATGTATGATCGATAAAGAATCTACCACTTCTAATAAAAGAAGAGAAATGTCTATGTGATTCGATAAATGACAACCCAGTGAGTCCTTGGCCAAAGGCGAATGAAATTAGAAAGGAGTTTCTAATTTGCATTATTTGGAGTTGTGCATTTAAGGATCGAAATACATATAATTAAAAAAAATAAGACTTGACAAAGTGATAATTCCATGTCTTATATTTAATTGGGACATTGTATGGTGGAAGGATTGAATTGTCTTGGTAACTATTTACTCAGAGGATCTTTTATGATTAATGTTGAAATCTATATTATACGGAAAGTCGTTGATCATTTAGGAGGCTTATCCTATTGTAGAATAAATATTATTTATTTAAATAAATTAATTGTTTAATTTATTTATTTAAATAAGATTAGAATTGTTCTAATTGATTTATTCACAATAGGTTTAATATGGAGAACCTAAAGGGTCACACCATAAAAGGAAGAATAATTATTTAAGAAGTTAATGGCATAATCGTAATAATATGTTAAGTATATTTAATTTAATCTATGGTGATAGAATAAATTAAATAGCTTAATATTATTATTTAATATTTTAGAAATATTAAATATAAATTAATAAGATGAGTCTTATTAATATTATTACAATTATTATTATTTTAATTTCTAAAGAGTTTAGGAATTAATTTAATATAAGTACTCTCATTTATTCCTAATAGGATTAGGAGGGAAAATTAGTTAAAGGAGTTTAATTAATTATCCCTAATAAGATTAGGGAGCTTAATTAATTAAAAGAATTTAATTAATTAAATAAAACCCAATTCCTTAATTGTTAAGGTGGGTGGCCCACATCTATAAATAAGAGGAGTCTTATTATGGGTGTTGGGGGTTATTGACTTGAACAACTACGTAATAATTCCAATTTGTTGGAGAGTACGCTTTTTCTATAGAGATAGAAAACTAGGGTTTGAGCCATATACCCATCTTCTTGAATCTTTATTTTTCCTTGGTGGATCACCTCTAGAGGCCAAACATATGGGTGGCTAACGTTGATCAAAGGAAGGAACAAAACCCGGTGGATTCAAGTTGAGCGAAAAGGATTGGAGGTGAACTTGTACTGAGGAAGCTTCGGATCTTCAAGGGTATGTTTCTTATTCTTCATCTTTTTTTCGTTTAATTAATAATTGTGCAAAAGGGTGATCCGGGTATATGGTTTGTAAAATTTTTAAACTCTGATTTTTACACGTTTCCGCTTATTTTTGCAATTTGATTGCGTTCTTGAATATTACAAACCTAACAATGTATACCTGTTTTGGGGGCATCATAGTTGGTATCAAAGCTTAGGGATATGATCCCTAGCTGAGATGTGAGACAAAAACTAGGAGGGGAGAACCGGGGAATTCCTTCGCTAGTATGACCTACATAAGTTTATTTGGTATTTAATTGGTCGGTCAGAGTATATGGATAATATGTGACATGTTAATTAACCCTTGTTTTGTGGCAGTATTTGAAAATGGCATCCAAAAATGTTGGGATAAGCAATGAAGCACATGAGACCGTTGAGTCACCAACGATCAATATCCAGGATAATGTGCAATATGAAGACAATAATCCTCTAGTAAATAATAACATCGATGAAATGATGAACGATGGGATGTTCAAAGGCTTTATGCAATTCATGCAACATCAGGCGAGAGAGACTCCTGTTCATAATGTAGGTGGAAACAATGGCAACCCAGAGTCGGTCACCGCTAAGTAGTTCAAGGAGCTGGGACCACCAGAGTTTTTGGGAAAGCCATAACCACTTAAGGCGGAGACGTGGTTAAAGCAGATCACCAAGATATTTGATGTCTTGGGATGCTCCGAGGAGAAAAAGGTTCCCTTTGCCACCTTTACGTTGCGTGAAGAAGCAGATTATTGGTGGTAATCTGTAAAACGTACCCAGCCTGACGCACTCAAGATGTCTTAGGAGAAGTTCCAAGAGCTGTTCAATAACAAGTACTTTCCCGAAAGTATTCGTCACATAAAGGAGGTGGAGTTTATCAAGTTGGAACAAAACAATATGATCGTGTCGCAGTACGAGGCTAAGTTTGCCGAGTTATCCTAATTTGCATCCCATTTGGTCGATAATGAGGAGCGAATGACGCGAATGTTTCTAAGAGGTTTGAAACTCGATATACGTCAATACCTTATTTCTCACAAACTTTGTTTATATTCAGATGTTGTGAATAGGGCTCAGTTATTGGAGCGCGATAATGATTCAGCACAACCAAAAGGTAATGACCAACAACACGATAATAATAAATGCTGGGTGGCAATGGCCATCGAACAATGATAACCATCGTGGGGAAATTATCGCATAAGAATGTTAACCACTTCGGTGGTAATCATGGCCAAGATAATAGATATGGAAATTTCAAGAAGAGAAGGTTCAATAATGATGGAAAGACAACAACACCAGCACCTGTTAAGGATGGAGAATGACCGCCGATCGTATGCTTCAAATGCGGAGGGGAGGGACATATCATTCCAAACTGCGTGATGCAGTCCAAAGCATGTTACAATTATGGAAAAGAAGGTCACCTAGCCCAATTTTGTCGTGGACCAAAGTCAAGTCCAGCTAGGATAGTGATGCTAAAGGGTGTCCCAGACAAGCCAAAGCCGGTAGTTTAAGAGAGAGCATTTTTTTTTTGATGAGGAACCTGAATAAAATTATCACGGGTAAGTTAATCAGAAACTCTTGCGAAGTCTATACCGTGTTAAATACCGGTTCTACGCACTCTTTTATTTCACATAGTTGTGTTTAATGTTTGAAGTTAACTCCGGAGAAGTTAGACTTTGATATATCTGTTTAAACTCAGTTGGGAGAAACCTTCGTTACATCTACTATTTATAAATCTTTTTTAATTCAAATTGACACTTTCACGTTACCTGTCGATCTTATCTCTTTGAAAATATTTGCCTTTGATGTGATTTTAGGAATCGATTGGTTAACTACTCATCATGCTTTTCATAAGGTTGTTAGCTTTCATATTTCTAACCAACCTGTTATGCGAATCCAAGCAACCAAACCACTAAAGTCAATTATTGTCATATTAAGCCATAAGTAAAGAACTCTGGTCCTTTCGTTGTTGACTTCCTTGTGTGGAATGCACTGAAGCCAGACTTTTTGTAGGCGACGTCGTGAATGACGATGACAAGTTGATAGGTATCAATGTGACGTATTATCCAAGTCTTAGATGAGGGTCATAGTTTTGAATTATATTTCTATTGTTAATAAATTTCCTGACGTATTCTTGAAGACTTCTTAGTCTACCCCTAGAGTGTAAAATTGAATTTTGTATTGACCCCAGTACAAAACCCATTTCTAAAACCCTCAAATATTTTCTTCACCCAAAATGAACGTGTAATGTGCCAAAGATGTTGGCTCGAGCAGTTGAAGATTACGATCGTACCATTCAATACCATCGTGGGAAAAATGAACGTGGTAGCTGACGCGTTGAGTAGAAGATCGTATGCATTTACAAGTGCGATGTTGTTAACACAAAGACCCATTTCGTACGACTTACAAATGATGAAGCTAGAGTTAAAGACTCTAGGAACCCACGTGAAGATAACGAATATACGAGTAGAATCGACTTTAATCGATAAAGTTAAAGTCGTGCAAGCTACATACTATGAGCTGGTGAATGTGAAGAAGAAGGTTCAAGAGGGCGTTATTCTAGAAACAAGAATCGATGAAGAGAGGAAATCTCAACCCTCGATTTTATTGGCCGATTTGAAATCCTCGATGGAGTAGGAACTGTGGCTTATAGACTCGTTTTACCGCCAAGAATGTTGCGTGTTCAGAACATTTTTAACGTATCGATGTTACGTAAATATGTGGACGACCTGAACCACATTATTAAATTAGAACTAAAGGATATAGCAGAAGATTTAACGTATGAGGAGATACGTTTTAAAATCTTGGATAAGAAGGATTATATTCGACACTCAAAGGTTATACCTCAAGAGTTAGAATTTGAAGTGAAGTCAAGGTATCCTCACCTATTCGGCATACCAGGTAAGTACGTAAATTTTGAGGGCGAAATTTCATAAGGAGGGGAGATTGTGAGACCCCAGATTTTATGAATAAATATTTAATTTTCTCGAAATAATATTTTTATTATGGTGTAGATTTGATATAATGTTATAGTTGTGGATAGTATTTATAAATTTTGCAAAGTAAGCAAGTGGTAATATAATATTCGATTGGTTGGGGAATATTCGTTTTAACAGGGAATATTGTACGATGGCACAATCATTGGTGGACCCCACAAAAGAAGTATTATCGTAGTTAGAAAACGACAAAATTATCTTTCTATAAAAATAATGGTGGAGGTGTTACCTTTAAAACTGTTGAACTACCCGGTAGTAAAAATACAGTAATACACGTGGTTGCATAGTAGCACACGGTATTGATTATTGATGCTTACGTGAGAAGTCACTCAGTTATACTCAATTATTACAACGATAATTAATTGCATCATATATCTCATACTATTAATTCAATTATTGTTACGAAATGTCATCTCATAATATGTTATATTATTAAATCAATAATTGAGGCGACAAAGTTATTCATATTATTATTTCAATAATATTGACAATGTCTAGAAGTTACATCGAGGAGAGGTTTGGTTACCTAATTCTTGGCATGATAAGGAGAAATCCTTATCGGAAGCCCCTCTTTCCAGGAGCATTTTGGTTGTTAAATATTGTGAATTATAATATTAATGATGAATAAGTTCGTGTTGATTAAAGATGAATTTTATAGTTCCATTGTGTTGGTATTATTTGTGCTAGTGGAAATCGACATTTGTTTCGATAATAATTGTTGTCTGGAGGTTATATTGTTCAATCGGGTATTCGGGGCACTTTTCGTGTTGGAGTACTATTCACGAGTTATTTTTCACGAGTTACTATTCATGAGTTACTATTCATGAGTTACTATTCATGAGTTATTCATGAGTTACTATTCACGAGTTACTATTCACGGGGTACAATTCACCTGTAAGATATATTTCTTTTCGGTCCAAATCATTTTTGGGTATATTATTATTCCATGAGGAGATGTTATAATTTTTCATACCGTTGGTAAAAGATATAATAGTAAATCAATATAGACCGCTGGTGGAAAGTATAATAGTAAATCAATATGGATCGCTGGTTTAAAGTTTTAATGATAAATCGGTATGGATGAATTGCTTTAAGTTTTAATAGTAAACCAATATGGATCATCCGTTTAAAAGTAAATCAATCTGGACCGTTCATGAATTAGTTACTATTCAGTCCATTCTGCTATAAATAGAAGCTCATTCCTTCATTATTTCTTACGAATTCACTGAAACTCTAGAGAGAGAAACTATAGAGAGAAAGAAGAAAAGTATACGCTACTTCACTTTTCCAATATCCGATTTCTTCTAAGGTAGGGAATATTATTTGTTGTACTACTCGTAAGGGGTATTCTTTCTTTCTTATTTATGAAGAGAACTTCGTTATTCCATTCTTTTTTATTACATTGGAATAACTTTTGTATACGTGGATACCCTATACTTGGTGAAATTCTTACATTATTCCATTCTTATTATTACATTTGAATAACTGCTTTTATCACAATCCGCATACATGATGAAATTCTTCTAATATTCGGTTCTTTATTATTACAGCGGAATATCACCATGCGTGCGTTCTCTGGGACTGGTTCCATTATTTATTATTACGTTGGAATATCACATGCATGCGTTTATGGGACTGGTTCCATTATTTATTATTACATTGGGAATAACTCGCTTCGGTGTAGTCTATCGCACGCATGGTGAATCCTTCTGTTATTCCATTATTTATTATTCTGTTGGAATAACCTGTCTATATGGATTACCACATGCATGGTGAATGATCATGTGTATTCATTCCTTATTAAATTGTGGAAATGATCTATATACGTAGATTACCGCATGGTGGGTGAAAATCCATTTGCAGTTTCATATATTATATTATACTTAGTTGGTTAAAGCTTTGGCTTCTATACTCCATGAAATTAGTGGAATTTCCTTGATATTTGTGTTTCATCCAGTATCTTGTCATGAAAATATTCTTCTAAGCATTCTTGAATTTTACTCTACAAAGCAGTATCATGTTGACAATTTGGACGTTATTGAGTTCAAGATAAATTAACTTATAAATCTTTAAAATTTATTCTTGAACTTGTTTTATTGAATTGTCATTATCCTCATGCTTATATTATGTTGAAAGTCATCTTTGGCTTACGTGCATAGGTGGACTTGGTATGATTATGACCAGGGATTATTCGGTATAATCATGATCGTAATGTGACGAATGATGTGGTAAAAGTCCTCATTGGCATGTAATTCATTGGTGGACAGTTGTTGGTATGATTATGACCAGGGATTATTCGGTATAGTCATGACCATTGATGATTACATGAATATCCTTGGCCGTGGAGCAGGGATGATTCAATTTTATTTATTAAGCTGAGTCTCAGTGATAAAAGTGATGAAAAACCTTTTAAATCATAAAAGATAGTAAATTTTATTCTCTACTTGACTCTTCTAATGGATTGCTTGTTCCGCTGTAGTTAAACTTGATGTTTATTATATTTTATCAGTTTAACACCATTGAAGGCTAATGATAATTTATTCTGCATTATCTTAGTCATAATATTTCTTACTGGGCTAGTTGAGCTCACCCTTTCTTTCACTGTTCTCTTCAGGAAATGAGAACGTAGCTGGGACTAGTCGGGGAACAGAGTGATGATCCTAGATGGTGCATTAGTAGTCCTCACTATTTTGTGAAATTGTGTGATAATAAATGTAATGAGGACTCCATTGAGTTTGGATATTGTCTAGATGACAATATTTGTATTAAAACTCACAGCCTATGTTTTGTCGTATTTTACACGACTGTTGTATAATTAAGTTGTATTTGTATTCAGTACCTTGTATCTGGCGACTCAAGATGGGTGATGTATACCTGTTTTGGGGGTGTCACACAAGGAAAGCACATCATTTGGTCACCAAGTATTTTACTTGGTGACAAAGTGGTAAATAAGTAAGGAGGTGGGGAGATGGACAAGTATTTCACTTGACCCTCATTTGGTTTTCTATAAATAGAAAGCTAGGTTGGTCATTTGAAGTTTTTACAAAGCTTGTCCAACATATTTGAGAGAGAGAAAAGAGCTAGAAATTATAATCCTTCTACTTCCAAGAAAACCATTAGACGTTTATCAAGAACGTTAACTACTTCAAAGGTAAATTCTCATAAATCGTAATCTTCATCTTTTTCGATTTCTTTCTCATAGAAGAATCGTATATGGGTGGAGCATGTTTATTGAGGAGAGATAAGGATGCCTAGTAATGACCAAATCAGTGATAGATCATGACCAAATAGAAATCATAAGTGGTTACGTGAGTTAAAACCATAAAAAGTCTTGAACGTAAGCTTAGTTTTGAATGAATGTTTAAGAATCGATATAGCTAATGAATGTGCCTATTGCTTGGCTAGGATGTAGATATGAAGTCCATGGAGTATTCCATGTGATTTGGCTTAGAAAACATTAGTAACGAAGTTATGGCGGATTTTGCCGAAATAGACGTTAAACGTCGAAAACGTATAAAGTCCGGATTAAAGGTCAAAATTTGTCGTGTGACTTGAAAACATTGGTTTCTAATGTCAACATGTGAGATAAGGTAATTAAGAGTCATTGGCGAAAGAATCGTCGCATTCCGACTTATAACGAAGAAAACGATTATTGAACGGACGAAAACGTTAAACGAACGCTTAAAATGAACTTAAAGGTGAATTCCGAGTTAACAGATTCGAAAAGGTAAAATTCTTATACGAACACGTAAAGGATGTAATTTGTGACTTGTAGGAATTCGAATGGGTCAATTCGGATGAAAAATGAACAAATTAGGAAGTCAGGAGTTTCGTTAGGAAACCAAACTGTTTTGGCCAACTAGTGCATGAGTTTTATACCAGCAAAGACCAAACCCAGTGTTTTTACGCCATGCCGCAGACACCGATTATGGCCGGGAGAAAATAAAATGAGTCGGAGACTGGCATGTACATACGAGTTTTTATACATGCACTCGCGCCGCAACGCCAAGTCCGGGCAAAACCTCTGAAGAGTGGCGCCGCAACGCCGGCAGTAGAAAAATGTTGACCAAGTTTGGTTTTATTCCAATTTGGATGTAGACCTAAAGTAAGATATGGGAGGTACTTAATGTACATGATAAGACTTACCCTAGATCACTATAAGATGTTAAGGTAAGAAGATCTAGTAAGGTTTACTATAAATTAAACGAAGAACGTGAGGACGGTATACGTGCACCGGGAATAATGTTTAACTTTGGTAGTTCACCAATAATGATCGAATGTCGGTTTAATAATGACGTAAGAACGTTTATGAAATGTAACAAAATATAGAAAGTTAAATCGACTTTATTAACGGAGTTAATTCAAATAAAACGTAGAAGAGAAAGAAGTTGGTTAGAACCGTAAAGTTAGTTTGTTTGATAACTAATTACAGTGTGCTATGTGAATGTATCATGTAGATCCTGTAAAGACTGAGAATAGTTGAATTATATATTCGAAGACGCTTGAAGGCAAGTCTTTCTTAACGCTTGCCTATCCTTCGTGTTAGCTAAGTTTTTACGTGATGCATGTTATACAATGCATGAATAGTAAATAGGAAAGAGTCGATGCCTATTTTATTCTGGCTAGAAAAGTATTAGAGAGTTGATTGATTTGTTTACAAGTCTATTGATATAGAACTGTTAACGCTATCCTATGCCAAGTATTTGGTGTGGATGAGAAGGTAAGTTTGTCTATGTACAAACAAAAGTATTTTCATCGATTATTCAATGGGCACGCGAGGTTGCCAAATATTGAACGTAAATACGTTTAACGTAAGAGTGTTGATCAACATAGAGTACAATAGGCTGATCACCTAGAAGTGCTCATAAGTAAAGACGGGTGGATGGCCTTAGTGCCGGATATCCTTTTCAAGTATAAAAACGAAAAGAGTATGTTCATGGTCTATTGACCGGTTCATCATTCCTAAGCTATTATTTATGCTCTGAAATTGCTGTAGGAGAAGTATTAGTCAAATGTTTCATAATGCTTCATAGATAATTATTCAGATATGGAAATAAGCATGTATTTGTTGATGCAATATTCATATGATTCAGTGCTAAGACTTGCTGAGCTAGTTATGCTCATTCTTGCTTGAACCATATATTTGCAACTAAAGACGAACGAACTGAGAGTTTTAAGAGAGATAAAGGCAAGGATAAGATGGACAATTAATCGTCCTGTAATAGACTAGTTTATTTGTATGTAATATACTCATTAAGAACAACGAATGTATTCGGTTATGAACCTGGAAAAGGATTTAATACAAATCTAACACAAAGATAGTAATTACACTAATTTTGTTGTTATCTCAATGGAATGATTGTATGGATTGTAGTATCGTGGAGCACCATCTGTCGGGTTGGAAGATACCCGGATTTGGGGGCGTCACAACCTAAGTTAGTAATCAAAATATATAGCTTTCTAGGCTTAGCTGGTTACTATCGGAGATTCGTGGAAGGATTTTATCGAATCACTACTCCGTTAACTTAGCTAACTCGGAAAGATACAAAATTCGTATGGAGCGAGGAATGCGAGAAGATTTTCCAAGAGCTCAAGAGGCGACTCATTTCGGCACTTGTTCTGACCATACCATTCTGGAAAAGCGAACGTGATAGCTGACTCGTTGAGTAGAAAATCGTATGCAAGAACGAGTGCGATATTGTCGAACACAAAGACCTATTTTGTATAACTTACAAAGGATGGAGATAGAGTTAAAGGCTCCAAGTACCCACGTTATGATGTTAAATATACGAGTAGAATCGACTTTAATTGATAAAGTTAAAACACAGAGCTGATGAATATAAAGAAGAAGGTGTAAGAATGCGTTATTCTAGAAGTAAGAGTCGATGAAGAGAAGAAAGCTCAATCCTTCGATTTATTTGAAATCCTCGATCGAGTAGGAACTGTGGCCTATAGAATAGCTATAACGCTAAGTATGTCGGGTATTCATAACATTTTTCACGTATCAATGTTATGTAAATATGTGGACGACCCAAATCATATTATTGTGTTACAACCAGAAGAGATAGCCGAAGATTTAACATACGAGGAGGTACCTGTCAAGATCTTGGATAGGAAAGAGCATGTCCTACGCACAAAGGTTATACCTCAAGTTAAGGTTTTGTGGAAGAACCGTGCTATTGAAGAAATGACCTGGGAGTTGGAATCAGAAATGAAAGCGAGGTATCCTCAACTGTTCAAAACACCAGGTACGTACGTCAATTTCGATGACGAAATTTCATAAGGAGGGGAGGTTGTAAGACCCCAGCTTTTTATAAATAAAATTGAATTTTCCTCTAATTATTATTTTGAAATAATAAGATGTTAATTTGATATAATGTTTTGGTTATGGGTGAAATATGAAAATTTTGCAAAATAAGCAAGTGGTTATAAAATATTCATTGTTGTCGGGGAATATTCGTTTGGTCGTGGAATATTCTTATTATCGGGGAATATTCGTACGACGACGCACCATTTGTGGGCCCCATAACAGAATAACTGTCGGATGAAGAAAATGACAAAGTATGAGTTTTTATAAATAACGGCGTAATTGTTACAGTTAACACTGTTGGATTACCTGGTGGTTAAAATACAGTAACACACGGTTTTACACAGTATTTTTGAATTATTAATTCTTACGTAAGAAGGCACTACTCAATAATTATTACGATAATTCTTTGTTCAATATTTTATTTTATTGGTTCAATAATTCTTTGCGTTGATATTTTATATTATTGTTGTTTCAATAATTGTCACCGCATGATATTTCCCATTATCGGATCAATAATTCATATTATTTGAATAATATTATGAGATAGCATTATTGGCAATGTCTAGAAAGTTACATCAAGGAGAGGTTTGGTCACCTTAATTGCGTGTCGGTCAATGAGAGAAATCCTTAACTGAAAGCCCCTCTTTCTTGAAGCTGCACGGTTGTCATCATAACTGTGATTCTGTAATATTATTTGTGAATAATTAATTATTGATTTATATGATAATGAAATATTTATTTGATGCGGATTTAAATGGTTGATTTATTTATGTTGTTATAAATGAAGGAATTAATGTTGAGGTGTTTTATCAATATTTTGTCAGAATGGAGGTATTACAAATCAAACCAGTGTTCTTGAGATATATTGCGTGAGTTATAATTTTTGATCCGACCGTTGGATCGTTGTGATTTTTGAATATGTTATACATATATAAGTTGAGTATATGTCCACAAATTTTGAACCGTTAAAAATGGACGTATGATTTTTTTTGAATTTTTGACTGATTCAGAAATTATGTTTATAAATAATTTTTGGTGGAAAATTCTAGAATGAGTGGGCCCCACCTTTGGTTGGTGAGAAATGTGCTCAAATTGAATTTCAAATGTGGTGGGTGGCAATAGTAACAGGTAAAGCCATCAGATAGCAGGTCAAGTCTGCTTCGGCGTGCTAACATTTTTCTATAAATAGAGGGCTAAGTTAGAATTGAAAATCACACCAGAAACAAGTTTTCTCTCTTTTTCTCTCTCTATATTATCGAGCGTATTCTTGTGAGTATTTTGATACTTTGAGTGTTGCTATACGGTGTGAGTTCCTTCAGCACTATATCCAGTATTCCAGTCAGAAGTACTGTCTTTTTGAGGTAAGGGATGTTATTTTCATCCTAATGATGTTATTCTTTTAATATCATTATACCGAAATATTGGTATAGATTTTATTATAGAATTTCTACCTTTTTGTGTCAGGGTTACTATTTACGTATACGACACTATTCATGTATATGGCACTATTCACGAATACGATACTATTCACCGAAAAATGAAATTTTCTTCTTTTTGTCCAAGATGTCTATTATGGTTACTATATTTGATTGTATCCATGTTTTGATCTTTATTTTTGAATTTTGCTTCAAAATTGGTTATTATGGAGTATTATTGATCTTGGATAAACTGTTATATGAATCCTTAATAATTGTCATTCTATCTCAATGGATTCGTTTTCTTTAAAATATTTTTTATCATCCTCAATCTTAAATGATGATATTACTGAATATCTTTGGCCTGTAGTGCAAAGATGAATGATTAACTGATGAATATATTTGGCCCGTAGTGCAAAGATGAACAGGTGTTGAGATGAACATGACCAACTGGTGATACAAATGAATATCTTTGGCCTGTAGTGCAAAGATGAATATTTGATTCAAGATGTATATTGATTGATGCTACAAGGATAAAATATTGATGATGAACTTTTAAATATTAGAAGATAGTAGAATTCTTTCTCTACTTGACTCTTCTAATGGATTGCTATTTCCGCTGCAGTTGTTGATCTAAAACTTGTTGTCTATTATATTTTATCAGATTTTGTGAGACCCCAGATTTTATGAATAAATATTTAATTTTCTCGAAGTAAATTTTTTAATATTATGGTGTGGATGTGATATAATGTTATAGTTGTGGATAGTATTTATAAATTTTGCAAAGTAAGCAAGTGGTTATATAATATTCGATTGGTCGGGGAATATTCATTTTAATAGGGAATATTGTGCGACGGCACAATTATTGGTGGACCCCACAACGTAAGTATTATCGTAGTTAAAAAATGACAAAATTATCTTTCTATAAAAATAACGGCAGAGGTGTTACCGTTAAAACTGTTGAACTACCGGTAGTAAAAATACGATGTCTGGCATTGGTTGCATAAGTAGTATACCACGGTATTTATTATTGATGCTTACGTGAGAAGTCACTCGATTATACTCAATTATTGATACGATAATTCACGCATCATATCTCTCATATTATTGATTCAATTATTGTTACAGTATCATCTGCATAATATGTTATATTATTAAATCAATAATTGAGATGGCAAAGTTATTCATATTATTATTTGTAATATTGACAATGTCTTGAAGTTCTCTCAAAGAGAGGTTTGGTCACCTAATTGCGCGCCAATAAGGAAAAATCCTTATCGGAAAGCCCCCTCTTTCGTGGGAACGACCTGGTTGTTAAATATTGTGAATTAAAATATTAATGATGAATAAGTTCGTGTTAATTAAAGATTAATTTTATAGTTCCATTGTGTTGGAATTAATTTTGTTAGTGGAAATTGATATTTGTTTCGATAATAATTGATGTCTGGATGTTATATTGTTCAATCGGGTATTCGGGGCACTTTTCGTGTCGGAGTACTATTCACGAGTTACTATTCACAGATTACCACATGCATGGTGAATGATCCTTTGTATTCATTCCTTATTAAATTATGGAAATGATTTGTATACGTGGATTACCGCATGGCGGGTGAAAATCCATTTGCAGTTTCATATATTCTATTATACTCAGTTGGTTAAAGTTTTGGCTTCTATACTCCATGAAATTAGTGGAATATCCTTGATATTTGCGCTTCATCCAATATCTTTTCATGGAAATATTCTTTTGAGCATTCTTGAATTTTACTGCAAAAAGCAGTATCATGTTGACAATTTGGACGTTATTGAGTTTAGGATAAATTAACTTATAAATCTTTAAAATTTATTCTTGACCTTGTTTTATTGAATTGTCATCGTCCTCATGATTATATTATGTTGAAAGTCATCTTTGGCTTACGTGCATAGATGGACTTGGTATGATTATGACCAGGGATTATTCGGTATAATCATGACCGTAATGTGACGAATGATGTGGTAAAAGTCCTCATTGGCCTGTAGTTCATTGGTGGATAGTTGTTGGTATGATTATGATCAGGGATTATTCGGTATAGTCATGACCATTGATGATTACATGAATATCCTTGGCCGTGGAGTAGGGATGATTCGATTTTATTTATTAAGTCGAGTCTCAAATGATAAAGTTGATGAAAAACTTTTAAATCATAGAAGATAGTAGATTTTATACCTTACTTGACTCTTCTAATGGATTGCTTGATCCGCTGCAGTTAAACTTGTTGTCTTTTAAATTCTATCAGTTTAACATTATTGAAGGCTAATAATAATTTATTCTGCATTATCTTAGTCATAATATTTCTTACTGGGCTAGTTGAGCTCACCCTTTCTTTCACTATTCTCTACAGGAAATGAGAACGTAGCTGGGACTAGTCGGGGAACAGAGAGATGGTCCTAGATGGTGCATTAGTAGTCCTCACTATTCAGCGAAATAGTGTGATAGTAAATGTAATGAGGACTCCATTGAGTGTGGATATTGTCTAGATGACAATATTTGTATTAAAACTCACAGCCTATATTTTGTCGTATTTTAAACGACTGTTGTATAATTAAAATGTATTTGAATTCTGTACCATGTATTTGGCGACTAAAGATGGGTGATGTATACCTATTTTGGGGGCGTCACAGATTTTTCCATGTTGAAGAGTAATGATAAGTTGTTGTATATTATCTTAGTCATAATATTCTTTACTAGGCTAGTTGAGCTCACCCTTTTCCTTTTTGTTCTATTGTTCTTCTCAAGAGGAGAGAATTTAACAGGAACTAGCCGGGGTATGGAGTGATGATTCAAGATAGTTGTTTTAGTAGTCCTCACTATTTTGTAAAATAGTGTATCAATAATTATAATGAGGACTCCTTTTGAGTTTGTATACTCTCTATTAGACAATAGTTGTATTCAAACTCACAGTATATGTGTTGTCATATTTTGCAAGACAATTGTATTACTGAAGTTGTATTTGTTTCTATACGATGTATTTGGCGACTCAGAATGGGTGATGTATAGCTATTTTGGGGGCGTCACAGTCGTGATACTAAAGAATATCATTGGCCTGTAGTGGAGGGATGATTTAATGATGTGGATTATTTATTAAGCTGAGTCTCAGCGATAAAATTTATGATAATTTTTTAAAAAAATCATAGAAGATAGTAGATTTTATGCTCTACTTGACTCTTCTAATGGATTGCTTATTTCACTACAGTTGTTGATCTAAACCTTGTTGTCTTTTATATTCTATCAGTTGTTATAATGTTGAAGGCTAAGGATAATTTATTCTGCATTATCTTAGTCATAATATTTCTTACTAGGCTAGTTGAGCTCACCCTTTATTTCAATGTTCTCTTCAGGAAATGAGAATATAGCTAGGACTAGTAGGGGAATGGATTGACGGTCCAGATGGTTGCATTATTTGTCCTCACTATTCTGTGAAATAGTGTGATAATAAATGTATTGAGGACTTATTTTGAGTTTGAATACTGTCTAGAAGACAATATTTGTATTAAAACTCACAGCTCATGTTGTATATTTAAGTTTGTATTTGTATTTTGTACCATGTATTTGGCGACTCAGAATAGGTGATGTATACCTATATTGGGGGCGTCACATTATACCTTACTAGATACCGGTTCTATCCATTCTTTTATCTCTCTTGCTTATGCTCAACGTTTGAACTTGACTTCGGAGAAATTAGACCTTGACTTATCTATTGAGACTCCGTTAGGAGAAACTTTTATTACATCTACTATTTATAAATCTTGCTTGATTCAAGTTGGAACCATAACATTACCTGTCGATCTTATTTCGTTGAAAATTCTTGCATTTGATGTGATTTTAGGGATTGATTGGTTAACCACGCATCATGCTAAAATTGATTGTTTTCGTAAGGTTGTTAGTTTTCATATTCCTAACCAACCTGTTATGCGAATTCAAACAACCAAACCACTAAAGTCAATCACTGTCATATCAAGCCATAAAGCTATTCGTTTATTGAAAAATGGATGTCAAGCTTTTATAGCCCATGTCACGGACTTGAACAAAAACACGTCAGATTTGAATAATATTTCTATTGTTAGTGAATTTCTTGACGTATTTCCTGAAGAACTTCCCGGTCTACCCCAAGAACGTGAAATTGAATTCTTTATTGACCTTGAACCTGGTACAAAGCCCATTTCTAAAACCCCATATCGAATGGCTCCTATTGAACTTCAGGAGTTAAAGGTCTAACTACATGAGTTGTTGGACATCGGTTTCATTCGTCCTAGTACATCTCCTTGGGGTGCTCCTGTGTTATTCGTAAAGAAGAAAGATGGGAGTATGCGACTTTGTATTGACTACCGAGAATTGAACCATGTCACTATCAAGAATAGGTATCCGCTACCTCGCATAGATGACATTCGACCGATTTGCAAGGAGCACAATTCTTTTCAAGGATCGATCTTCGTTCTGGATATCATCAGCTGAAGATTAAAACTGAGGATATTCCAAAGACTGCCTTCAGAAATCGGTACGGGCATTATGAATTCTTAGTCAAGTTTGTTGGATTGACTAATGCTCCTGCTGCTTTAATGGATATGATGAACCATGTGTTCAAAGAATATTTGGATCAGTTCGTTGTTGTCTTTATTGATGACATCCTCATCTATTCCAAAAGCCGTGAAGATCATGAGCACCATTTGAAGCTGGTACTACAAAGGCTTCATGATAACAAGCTATATGGCAAGCTGAAGAAATACGAGTTCTGGCTTGAAGAAGTAGCATTCCTTGGGCACGTGGTGTCAAAACATGGAGTATCTGTCGACCCAACGAAGATTGAAGCAATACGAAGTTGGGAGCTAAAGAAGTCGGTGACCGAAGTACGTAGTTTTCTGGGCTTAGCTGGTTATTATCGGAGATTCGGGAAAGGATTTTCTAGAATCGCTACTCCGTTAACTCAGCTGACTCGTAAAGATACAAAATTCGGTTGGAGTGAGGATTGTGAGAAGAGTTTTCAAGAACTCAAGAGAAGACTCATTTCGACACCTGTTCTGACAATACCATCTGGTTTGGATGGATTTTTTTATCTACAACGATGCTTCATGCAAAGGGTTAGGATGTGTTCTCATGCAACATGGGAAAGCAATAGCCTATGCCTCACGACAACTCAAAGAATATGAGAGGAATTATCCTACTCATGATTTAGAGTTGGCAGCAGTCGTTTTCGCATTGAAGATCTGGAGACACTACCTGTATGGGGAGAAAGTGGAGATCTGTATGCGACAACGACATTGGCTCGAGTTGTGGAAAGATTACGACCATATCATTCAATATCATCCTGGAAAAGCAAACGTGGTAGCTGACGCATTGAGTAAAAGATTATACGCGGGTACGAGTGCAATGTTGTTAACGCAAAGGTCCATTTTGTATGACTTGCAAAGGATGGAGATAGAGGTAAAGGCTCCAAGTACCCACGTAATGATATCTAGTATATGAGTAGAACCGACTTTAATCGATAAAGTTAAAGCTGCTCAAGCTACAGATATGGAGCTGATGCGTATGAGGAAGAAAGTGCAAGAAGGTGATATTCGAGAAGCAAGAATCGATGATGAAGGAATACTTCGAGTCAACTCCAGACTTTGTGTTCCTAATGATTCTGACTTGAAGCATAGAATCATGATGGAGGCACACAACACACCATTTGCAATCCATCCTGGGAGTACCAAAATGTATCATGATCTTCTACATACATTTTGGTGGAGTAATATGAAAAGAGAGATCACGGAGTTTATCTCGAGGTGTTTAACATGTCAACGTGTAAAGGCGGAGCATCAAGTACCAAAGGGTCCATTACAACCACTTGAGATTCTGACATAGAAGTGGGAACACATTACTATGGATTTCGTTACGAGTCTTACCAAGGTTTCTCAAGGTATAGATGTGATTAGGGTTGTTGTTGATATAGTAACCAAGTCTGCCCATTTCTTGCCTATACGGGAGACTTATTCCCTTGAACGTCTTGCTAGTATATATGTAAATGAGATTTTAAGATTGCATGGAATGCCAGTATCCATAGTTTCAGATCGTGACCCAAGATTCACTTCACGATTTTGGGTTAGCTTGCAGAAAGCTATAGGCACGGATTTACGATTCAGTTCGGCATACCATCCTCAAATGGATGGACAATCAGAAAGGACTATTCAAACTCTTGAAGATCTATTAAGACTCTGTGTCCTAGATTTCAAAGGGAGTTGGGATAAGTACCTACCATTGGTGGAATTCTCCTACAACAACAGTTATCATGCAAGTATAGGTGTGGCTCCATTTGAAGCATTGTATGGACGAAAGTGTCGATCTCCAGTATGCTGGGATGAGGTGCGTGAAGCAACGTTGTTGGGACCAGAATTGGTACACATAACTACATAGAAGATCCAAACGATTCGACAACATATACAAATGGCACAGGATCGACAAAAGAGTTATGTAGATCTTCATCGAAAGGATGTGGAATTTAATATTGGGGATCATGTATTATTACGTATTGCTCCATAGAAGGAAGTTACAAGATTTGGGAAGAGGGGAAAACTCAATCCAAGATTTGTTGGTCCATTTAAGATTCTTGACCGAATAAGAAATATGGCATAGAGACTCGCATTACCTCTAAGCATGTCTCATGTTCATAATGTTTTTCACATATCTATGCTTCATAAATATGTGAAAGACCCGAACCACATTATTAAGTTAGAACCAGACGAGATAGCCGAAGATTTAATGTACGAGGATGTACCTATTAAGATCTTGGATAGGAAAGAGCATGTCCTACGCACCAAGGTTATACCACAAGTTAAGGTTTTGTGGAGAAACCATGCTATTAAAGAAATGATCTGGGAGTTTGAATCAGAAATGAAAGCGAGGTATCCTAACCTTTTCGAAACACCATGTACATACGTCAATTTTGAGGACGAATTTTCATAAGGAGGGGAGGTTGTAAGACCCCAACTTATTATGAATAAAATTTAATTTTCTCTATTTATTATCTTAAAATAGTAAGGTATTAATTTGATATAATGCTTTGGTTATGGGTGAAATGTGCAAATTTTGCAAAATAAGCAAGTGGTTATAAAATATTTATTTTTGTCGGGGAATATTCGTTTGGTTGTGGAATATTCTTACTGTCGGGGAATATTCGTACCACGGCGCAACCATTTATGGGCCCCATAACGAAAAATGGTCGAATGAAGAAAACGACAAGTTTGAGTTTTTATAAATAACGGCGTAGTTGTTACCGTTAACACTGTTGGAATACCCGGTGGTTAAAATACGATAATACCTTTGTTGCACAAAGAGTACTTTACGGTATTGCATAGTATTTTGAATTATTGATTCTTACGTAAGAAGGAACTACTCAATAATTATTTGATAATTCTTATTCAATATTTTATTTTATTGATTCAATAATTGCTACGTTGATATTTTATATTATTGTTGTTTCAATAATTGTCACTGCACATTATTTCCCATTATCAGATCAATAATTCATATTATTTGAATAATATTATTAGATAGCATTATTGGCAATGTCTAGGAAGTTTTGTCTCAGGAAAGGGGTTTGGTCACCTAATTGCGGCTTGATAAGGAGAAATTCTTATCTAAAGCCCCTCTTTCCGGGAGCGACTGGTTGTCATAATTATGATTCTATAATATTATTTGTGAATAATTAATTATTGATTTTTATGATAAGGAAATATTTATTTTATGTGGATATAAATGATGGATATATTTATTGTGGTTATAAATGAAGGAATTAATGCTGAGGTGTTTTATTAGTATTTTGTTGGAATGAAAGTTTTGAAAATCGTCCGTATGTGGATTTCGGTCATTTTTCGTTTGGAATTTGGAAAAACTTAAACTTACAAAGTTGTAGAGATTTTAATTTCCTATGGAATAGACATGAGACTCAAATTTTTCTAATAAAGGGGCTATTTATTATGATTTATTGAAGTTTTGGAAATAAATGTTTTTATTAAAATATGGTGGGCCTCACTTTTGGTTGGTGAGTAATGAAATGTTCTGGGATTTATTTTCAAAAGTGGTGGGCTTGAATAGTAGCAGGTAAAGCAATCAGGTAGCAGGTTAGTCTACAATGGCGTTCTAAGCATTTTCCTATAAATAGGGTGCTTAGTTAGAATTGAAAATCACTCCAGAAACAAGTTTTCTCTCTTTCTCTCTCTATATTATCGAGTGTATTTTATGAGTATTTAGATACTTTGTGAGTTTCTATTCATCAGTGCAAGTTTTCTTCAGCCTTATACTGATATTCCGATCAGAAGTAATGTTATTTTGAGGTAAGGGATGTTATTTTCTTCATAATGATGTTATTCTTTCAATATCATTATACCGATATATTGGTATGGATTTTATTGTGGAATTTCTACCTTTTTGTGTCGGGGTTACTATTCACGTATACGACACAATTCATGAATACGGCACTATTCACAGGAAAAAATGAAATTTTTTTTTCTTTGTCCAAGTTATCTATTATGGTTACTATCTTTGATTGTATCCATGTTTTGATCTTTATTCTTGAATTTTGCTCCACAATTGATTATTATAAGGTATTTTTGAACTTGGATAAACTAAAATATGAATCCCTAATCTTTGATCTTTTATCTCACTTGATTCGTTTTCTTTAAGATATTTTTCATCATCCTCAGTCCTAAATGATGATATTACTGAATATCTTTGGCCTGTAGTGAAAAGATAAATGATTAACTGATGAATATCTTTGGCCTGTAGTGCAAAGATGAATGATTACCTAATGAATATCTTTATCCCATAGTGGAAAGATAAACAGGTGTTGAGATGAACATGACCAACTAGTGATACAAATGAATATCTTTGGCATGTAGTGCAAAGATGAATATTTGATTCAAGATGTATATTGATTGATGTTACAGGGATAAAATATTGATGATGTACTTTTAAATCTTAGAAGATAGTAGAATTCTTCCTCTACTTGACTCTTCTAATGGATTGTTTTTTCGATGTAGTTGTTGATCTAAAACTTGTTGTCTATTATATTTTATCAGATTTTTCCCTATTGAAGACTAATGATAAATTTTTGTATATTATCTTAGTCATAATATTCTTTACTGGGCTAGTTGAGCTCACCCTTTTTCTTTTTGTTCCATTTTTCTTCTCAGGAGGTGAGAACATAGCAGGAACTAGCCTGGGGTATAGAGTGTTGGTTCAGGATAGTTGTATTAGTAGTCCTCATTATTTTGTAAAATAGTGTATCAATAATTGTAATGAGGACTCTTTTTGAGTTTGTATACTCTCTATTAGACAATAGTTGTATTCAAACTCATAGTATATGTGTTGTCGTATTTTACACGACAATTGTATTACTAAAGTTGTATTTGTTTCTGTACCATGTATTTGGCGACTCAGAATGGGTGATGTATACCTATTTTGGGGGCGTCACAAAGGGCGTCTCCACGTCCTAGTTGCCAGATTTAGTACTAATAAGCTGCAATCGCAAGTAAAATCCAAATGGACTCAAGCATTACTACTGGTAATAAGGTTTTATCACAGTCAACTCTTTGACTTTATTTAAGCTTTTTCAAAGCAGTCTTTTTTTATAGGTCTCTACCTTGTCACTTGCTCCAAAGATCTATTTTTGATTTTATGGTCTTCTGTCATTTCTCTAAGTGTCTAAAACTCTTACCTCATCGTATGTAATTAAATCATCTTCTATGATGTGTACCTCATCATCATCATCATCATCTAAGATGAATCCATACCTCCCAGGTATCTTCAGTACTATTCCAGATTTACGATTCGGTTATGGTATAATAGGTCTATGTATAGGTTCTGCTTTTTGACTTATAGTGTTTTGTGGTTCTTGAACTCTTCAAGATATTATCCTCCCACTAGCCCCTTCAATGATAAACACTTTTCTCTTATAAGGCAGCGTGTTTCACAACAAATACATTTTGCTAAGTAGGATTATAGAACATTTACCCTAAACTTACTTCAGGATGTCCCACAAATCTGCACTGGTCAAATCTTGTCCCAAGCTTATCCTTTTGAAACTTTTTCACATAAGCTGGAAAACCCCTTATCTTAACATACTTAAGATTAGGAATCCTCCATATCCATAACTCTTATGGAATCTTGGGGTCGGATTTTGAAGTTACCTTTTTAGTAGATATACAGCCATTTATAGGGCATTAACCCAGAATGATATTAAAATGTTGGTAAAAATCATTATGGACCGCACCATGTCCAACAAAGTGCGATTTTTTCTTTCAGATACATCAATCAATTGTTGCATATCAGGAGGCGTCCATTGTGAGAAAACCATTTGAGATGATCTAGAAACTTATTACACAAGTATTTATTCCTTGATCCAATCAAATAATTCTAATACTTTTCAATTAGTTTCACTTCTGAATTCTTTAAAACTTTTAAATAATTCACACTTGTATTTCAGCAAATACACAAAATCAAATCTTTGAATGATCATCTCATTTTCTTATACTAGTTTGTTCAATTTACAAAATAATTTTCATGTAAGTCAAGTACACAAAATCCATTAACTAATATTTCAGTTCTATACAAAACATTATTATTATAAATAGAACAACAATTGTTCTTAAATATAATACCAAAAATATTATTGTCCAACAACTAAATGAAAGTAATGATTTTAACGAGAATTGGAATATAATAACTGTGACACCCCCAAATCCGGGTACTTCATTCCCACAGAATTTGGTGTTCACTATCAAAAATAATTACATCTAACTGCCCATAATAAAAGATAAAGACATCAAATAATTTAAACAATAATCTTTCCCATTAAAGGGTTACATCATCTCAAAAACAATCCCAGGTAATCTAACCTTAAATTATTACCTAAGTTTGCGGAATACATCATAAAATAAAATAAGTCTTATAACATAATTCATTTAAATAAAATCTCATAAATCTTCAACACTTGGACATCTTGCCCTTTCCTTTGCTAGTAGATAACTCATCGACTCTTTCAACTTTAGCTGCAGTGTTAATTGCAAGAGTGAGCAAACAATTTCTCACTAATATAAAGAGTAGTAATGATAACAACATAAGAGTGAACAACGAATGCTGAACAATAATGAACTTGTTCTACGATTCAAAACTAGAAAACAAGTTCGAATTTAATATCTGAGGGTCTTAAGACCACGAACTATGTCCCCGGTGATTAGGTATTACTACCCCTGTAAGAACCCGAATTTTCACAAATTATTAAAATAAGAATTTAGTAGATAAAATTCTTAAAGCAAGAGATGGATTTGAACAAGAATATAATTGTGATACGAGGTATGTAGTATTGTATTATATAGGGTAATATGAGCTATGGAATAAGTGATATTGTGTTTAATAAATATATCATTATTATATATTTGTTATAAATTGTAGAGGCAAATTAGTAAAGAAGATGGGTAGAAATTTATCTATTGATATTAAATAATTTATGTGAAATTATTTTATCATAGTAAGTTGGTGACATTAAATATCTTTGATAATCACCAATTTCTTGAGCATATGTATGAGTAAGTATCAAGTCTAAGGTAGTGCAACCGCACCCTTTAATGGTGGATGTATAGGAGCTGGGCTAAACGACTCCTTCAAAGAGCGGAGGTATATACGAACACTACAAGAAAATCACTCATTGCCGACGGGCCATGCCGTCGCCAATGACCCTATTGCCATCGGCAATGAGGTCATTAGCGACAGGGCATGCCATCGCCCCTCAGGTCGTCGCCCCTGTCTCCCGTCGCTCACCGTCGGTAACTATGTCATTGCCGACGGTACCATTGCCGATGGCGTCCTGTCGGCACTATATCATAAGCGACGGCCAAAGCGACGGCCATAGCGACGGACATACCGTCGGTAATAAACATAATAAAAATTTAAATACTTAGTCATTGCCGACGGCGTGGCCGTCGCCAATGAGTATCAACCCACGTCGCCACTGACCTTTATTTAGTTTAGTTATGGATTCGTCGCTATAGGTTATTGCCGACGACAACACCCGTCGCCAAAGTCCCCGTCGCCAATGACCCATTTCCAAAATTTTTTTTATTAGAATTGCAAAATTCCCCTGTTCATTTACATATACATTTTACCTGTTAGAAACTAAAGAAAAACAAATATTGACAATGTACGCATATCAATAACAATCGTATCTTTTACTATCAACAATCAATATAATTAGATGTGAGACCCCATATTTTATGAATAAAGATTTAATTTTCTCGAAATAATTTTTTAATATTATGGTGTTGATTTGATGTAATGTTATAGTTGTGGGTAGTATTTACAAATTTTGCAAAGTAAGCAAGTGGTTGTATAATATTCGATTGGTTGGGGAATATTCTTTTTGTCGGGGAATATCTGTACGATGATAGAATTATTGGTGGACCCCACAGCAGAATTATTGTCGGATAGAGAAAACGACAAAAATACTTTATGAAAATAACGGCAAAAGTTTTACCGTTTAATGTTGAAACACCTGGTGTTAAAAGTACAGTAATACGCATGGTTGCAAAGTAGTACACGGTATTGATTATTGATGCTTATGTGAGAAGTCACTAAGTATTGTTCAATCGGGTATTCGAGACACTTTTCGTGTCTGAGTACTATTCACGAGTTACTATTCATGAGTTACTATTCACGAGTTACTATTCATGAGTTACTATTCATGGGGTACTATTGATCACCCGTAAAATATATTTCTTTTCGGTCCAAATTATTTTTGGGTACAATATTATTCCATGAGGAGATGTGCTAATTTTTCAGACCGTTGGTTGAAGTTATAATAGTGAATCAATATGGATCGCTGGTTTAAAGTTTTAATAGTAAATCAGTATGGACCGTTGCTTTAAGTTTTAATAGTAAATCAATATACATCGTCCGTTTAAAAGTAAATCAATCTGGACCGTTCATGAGTTAGCTACTATGCAGTCCATTTTTCTATAAATAGAAGCTCATTCCTTCATTATTTCTTACGAATTCACTGAAACTCTAGAGAGAGAAACTATAGAGAGAAAGAAGAAAAGTGTTCTGCTACTTCACTACTTCTATATCCAGTACTCTTCTTTCTAAGGTAGGGAATATTATTTGTTGTACTCGTAAGGGGTACTCTTTCTTTCTTATTTATGAAGAGAACTTCTGTTATTCCATTCTTTATTATTCTGTTGGAATAACCTGTATACGCGGGCTACCCTATACTTGGTGAAATTCTTCTGTTATTCCATTCTTTATTATTATGTTGGAATAACTTGTCTATGCAAAGTACTGCATACATGGTGAAATTCCTCTAATATTCCATTCTGTATTATTTTGTTGGAATATCACATCTCATGCGTTTTTACTGGGACCGGGTTCCATCTTTATTATTACATTGGAACATCCCATCGGTTGCAAATTTTGCACGACTCGGTTCCATTATTATTATTCTGTTGAATAACTCATGCATATGCAAGTACCGCATGCATGGTGATTTCTTTTGTTATTCCATTCTTTATTATACTCAGTTGGTTAAAGTTTTGACTTCTATACTCCATGAAATTAGTGGAATATCCTTGATATTTGCGCTTCATCCAATTATCTTTTCATGTAAATATTTTTGAGCATTCTTGAATTTTACTCTACAAAGCAGTATCAGGTTGACAATTTGGACGTTATCAGTTCCTAGATAAATTAATTCTTGAACTTATTTTATTGAATTCTTATATCATTGTCATCATCCTCATGTTAATAATTTGTTGAAAGTCATCTGTGGCCTGTAGTGCATAGATGGACTTGGTATGATTATGACCAGGTATTATTCGATATAATCATAACCGTAATGTTACAAATGATGTGGAAAAATTCCTCATTGGCACGTAGTGCATTGATGGACGATTTTGGTATGATTATGGCTATGGATTCTCTTTGGTCAGTAGTGCAAAGATGAATTGTTTTATGGCATGATCGGGACAGTTGATGAAAACATAATTATCTTTAGTCGTAGTGCATGGATAATTCGTGGTCGTGATACTAAAGAATATCCTTGGTCAGTAAGTGCGAGGGTGATTCGATGATGTGGATTATTTATTAATCTGAGTCTCAGAGATAAAAGTGATGAAAAACCTTTTAAATCATAGAAGATAGTAGATTTTATTCCCTACTTGACTCTTCTAATGGATTGCTTATTTCGCTGTAGTTAAACTTGATAGTTATTATATTTTATCAGTTTAACACTGTTGAAGGCTAATGATAATTTATTCTGCATTATCTTAGTCATAATATTTCTTACTGGGCTAGTTGAGCTCACCCTTTCTTTCACTATTCTCTTCAGGAAATGAGAATATAGGTGGAACGAGTCGGGGAATGGAGTGATGGTCCTAGATGGTGCATTAGTAGTCCTCACTATTCTGTGAAATAGTGTGATAATAATTGTAATGAGGACTCCTTTTGAGTTTGTATACTCTCTAGTAGACAATATTTGTATTCAAACTCACAGTTTAAGTTTTGTCGTATTGTACACGACAGTTGTATTATTAAGTTGTATTTGAATTATGTACCATGTATCTGGCGATTCAAGATGGGTGATGTATACCTAATTTTGGGGCATCACGGTTGGTATCAAAGCTTAGGATATGATCCTGTGGACGCCCCCAAAATAGGTATACATCACCCATTACGAGTTGTCAATACATGATACGTAAACAACTACAACTTTATTATTACAACAAGAAACTGTGAGTTTGAATACAAATATTATCTTCTAGACAATATCTATACTCAAATATATCCTCATCACATTTATTGATACATTATTTTACAAAATGGTGAGGACTACTAAACAACTCTCTCTAGAACCTTCATTCCATACCCCGACTGCATCGCTTATATTCTCGCCTCACGAGAAGAAAAATGGAACAAAAAGGAAAAGGTTGAGCTCAACTAGCCAAAGAAGAATATTATGACTAAGATAATATACAAAAATTATCGTTAGTCTTCAACAGGAAATATCTAATAGAATACAATAGACAACAAATTTTAAATCAATATTCATAATGAAATAATAATTCATTAGAAGAGTTAAGTAGAGAATGCAAACTACTATCTTCTATGTATGAATTTAAAAGTTCATCGTCTATCTTTTATCCCTGTAACATCAATCAATATATATCCGAATCAAATATTCATCTTTGCACTCTGAGCCAAAGATATTCATCGATTAGTCATGTTCATCTAAACACTGTTCATCTTTGCACTACTGGCCAAAGATATTCTTCGAAATCATTCATCTTTGCACTACAGGCCAAAGATATTCAATAATATCATCATTTAAGATCGAGGATGATGAAAAATATTTTAAAAAACGAATCCAATTGAAACAAAATGACAAGGATTAAGGATTAAGGATTAGTACTTTGTGTTTTATCCATGTCCAAAATACCTCAAAAATAATTATAGTGGTGTAAAATTCAAGAATGATCAAAACATGGATACAATCAAAGCTAGTATCCACAATATATATTTTAGACGAAAAGAAAATTTTTCATTTTTCGATGAATAGTGCCGTATTCGTGAATATAATCAGATATCGTGAATAGTCCAGTATCGTGAATAGTAACTCGAAACCAAAAGTTCCAAATTTGATAAAAACTTCAGATCAATATTTCAACATAATGATATTGAAGAAATAATATCATTCTGAAAAAAAAATTATCCCTTACCTCAAAAAAGACAATTATTTCTAGTTGAAAACAGTATAAAGGCTATGACTTGAACTTGCATCAGTATAGCAATACTCAAAGTATACTCAAAATACTCACAAGAATACTCGATAATATAGAGAGAAAACTTGATTTCGGTGTGATTTTCAATTCTAACCTAAGCACCCTATTTATAGAAATTGCTTAGAACACCAAAGCAGAAAATTTAATAAATAATAATAATATATATATATATATATATATATATTTCCAACGCACACTTAATTTGCCCAACATCACCACCAACCGGACCACTACACAAGACTAACAACAAAAAACGTTTTTCTAATTTTAAATATTTTAAACTTCCAAAATCAATTATTTTGAGCTTGAACTTCAATAATTCATAATAAATAGCCCTTTGCCGGAAAATTTGAATCTCGCTTTTTTATAGGAAATTCAATTCTCTACAACTTTGCGAAGAAAGTTTTTCCAAATTCCAAACAAAATTGACCAAATGAAATCCACAAACGGCCAATTTTATAAAGTTATAATCAAATTTCAAATCAATAAATGGGGTCCATAAGCGTGTTTAACATGTTTTAAACATTTATTGCAACAAAAGTACTCTTCCTCCTCGTATACTCATATATCCCACATTCGTTATAAAAAATATCACCATTATTATATTATTAAAATATAATAATATATTTAAATGAACTATTTTATCGAAAAAATAAAATTTCAATTTTCAACAATTGCCACATTAAAATTTTCTCCATCTATATCCACATAAAATCAATATTTTCTCATCATATGAATCAATAATTAATTATTCACAAATAATATTATTGAGAATCACAATATCGACAACCGAGCAGCTTTCGGGAAAGAGGGGCTTTCCAATAAGAATTTCTCCTTCTTGGCGGCGTAATTAGGTGACCAAACCTCTCCTTGCGAGAACTTTCTAGACATTGCCAATAATGTTATCTAATAATATTATTTAGATAATATGAATTATTGCTTCGATAATGAAAAATACCGTGGAATGACAATTATTGAACAACAAAGAATATACAATATCAACGCAATAATTATTAAATCAATAAAATCTTTGAACAATAATTCATGTAACCATTATTGAGTAGTGCCTTCTTCACGTAAGAATCAATAATTGGTGCAATACTGTAAAGCTTCTTTTGTGTTTTAACCACCGAGTATTTTAACAAAGATTAATCAGTAGAATAACTACTGTTGTTATTTTTAAACAACTTATATTTGTCATTTTCTTCATCCAATCGCTTTAGTTATGGGGCCCACACATGGTCGCTACTTGCGTCGCATACGAATATTCCCGACAAGATTGAATATTCCACGACCAAACGAATATTCCCGACAACAATGAATATTTTATAACCACTTGCTTATTTTGAAATATTTTATGATTTACCCCTAACTATCCACATTAATCAAATCAACCCTTACTATTTCAAAATAATAAATAGAGAAAATTAAATTTCATTAATAATAAGTTGGGGTCTTACAACCTCCCTCCTTATGAAATTTCGTCCTCGAAATTGACGATGACGACTGGTGTTTCAAAAGGTGAGGATACCTCGCTTTCATTTCCGTTTCAATTCGGTCATTTCCTCTATAGCATGATTCCTCCACAAAACTTTAACTTGTGGTATGACCTTTGTGCGTAGGGACATACTCCTTCCTATCCAAGATCTTGTGGTACCTCCTCATACGTTAAGTCTTTGGCTATCTCGTCCCGGTTCTAACTCTATAACGTGGTTCGGGTCTTTCACATATTTACGAATATGGATATATGAAACACATTATGAACACGAGACATACTCGGAGGTAACGCGAGTCTATAGGCTAAATTTCCTACTCGGTCAAGAATTTGAAATGGACCAATAAATCGTGGATTGAGCTTTCCTCTCTTCCCAAATCTTGTAACTCCCTTCCATGGAGCAACTCGCAACAATACATGATCCCCTATACTAAATTCCACGTCCTTTCGATGAAGATCCGCATAACTCTTTTATCGATCTTGTGTCGTTTGTATACGTTGTCGAATCATTTGGATCTTTTTCGTAGTCATACGTACCAACTCGGGTCCCAACAATGTTGCTTCACCCACCTCGTCCCAACATACTGGAGAGTGACACTTTCGTCCATATAATGCTTCAAATGGAGCCACACCTATACTTGCCTGATAACTGTTGTTGTAGGAGAATTCCACCAATGGTAAATACTTATCCCAAGCGCCTTGAAGTCTAGGACACGTAGTCTTAATAAATCTTCAAGAGTTTGAATAGTCCTTTCGATTGTCCGTGGTTTGAGGATGGTATCTTTGGCCGAATAAATCGTAAATTTGTGCCCATAGCTTTTTGCAAGCTAACCCAAAATCTTGAAGTGAATCTTGGGTCACGATCCGAAACTATGGATCTTGGCATGCCATGCAACCTCACAATCTCATTCACGTACATACTAGCAAGGCGTTCGAGGAATAAGTCTCCGTGTCGGCAAGAAATGAGCAGACTTGGTTAATCTATCAACAATAACCCAAATAGCATTGATGCCTTGAGAAACCGTAGGAAGACCCGTAACGAAATCCATAGTAATGTGTTCCCACTTCCATTTCGGAATCTCAAGTGGTTGCAATGGACCCTTAGGTACTAGATGCTCCGCCTTTACATGTTGACAAGTTAAACACATTGAGATAAACTTTGCAATCTCTCTCTTCATATTGTTCCACCAAAATGTATGTCGAAGATCACGATACATTTTGGTACTTCCAGGATGGATTGCAAATGGTGTATTGTGTGCCTCCATCATAATCTTGTACTTCAAATCAGAGTCGTTAGGGACACAAAGTCTAGAGTGGACTCGAATTATTCCTTCTTCATCAATTCTCGCTCCTAATAGCTCCTTCTTGTACTTTCTTCTTCTTCATACGCATTTCAAGATTGGGTGGCTTGAGCAACCTTAACTTTTTCTATTAAAGTTGGCTTTATGCGTATACTTGACATCATCGCACTCATTCCCACATATGATCTTCTACTCAACGCGTCAGATACCACGTTCGCTTTTCCAGGATGGTATTGAATAGTGTGGTCGTAGTCTTTCAATAGCTCGAGCCAACGTCGCTGCCGCATGTTGAGTTCTTTTTCAGTGAATAAATATTTAAGGCTTTTATGGTCTGAATATGTAAGACCCCAGCTTTTATAAATAAAGATGAATTATCTATAAATATTATTTTTGAATATTATGGAATAATTTGATATAATGTTATAGTTGTGGGTAATATTTATAAATTTTGCAAAGTATGCAAGTGGTTATATTATATTAGATTGGTCGGGGAATATTTGGTTTAAAGGGGAATATTAAATACAACTACTCAATCATTGGTGGACCTTAATAGAATTATTGTCGGATTGAGAAAAGCGACAAAAAATATTTTATTGAAATAACGGCGGAAGTTTTACCGTTGATACTGTTGAACTACTCGGTAGTAAAAGTACAGTAATACATGTGGTTGCATAGTAGCACACGGTATTGATTATTGATGCTTATGTGAGAAGTCACTCAGTTTGATTCCATTATTGTCATGAATTATTATAGCGATAATGACTTTTTATTTTATTCGTATTATTAACGTAATAAAACAGAAACATCTTTTTATATAAAACAGAATACTTTATTAAAGTTATTTTATAAATAAAATATATTATATTTTATTATGCATAGTGTTGCATAGTGTTTTGCATAGTGTTTTGCATAGTGTTTTGCATAGTGTTTGTATAGTAAAATGTTTTTATATAAATAGAATATATTATATTTTATTTAAAAGATTTTACTTTAAATATGGACCGTCAGATTAAAGTAAATCAATCGGACCGTTCATGGATTAGTTACTATGCATTCCATTTTCCTATAAAAGAAGCTCATTCCTTCATTATTTTCTTACGAATTCATTGAAACTCAGAGAAGAGAAATTATAGAGAGAAGCTATATAGAGAAAGTTATAGAAAAAAAAAGAGTATTCGCTACTTCACTACTTCTATATTAGGTTCTTTTACGGTAAGGGGTGTTATTCTTTCTTCTTGAAGAGAACTTCATTATTCCATTCACTATTATTCATTGGAATAACTTTGTAAAAGTGGCATACCTATACATAACTTTGTATCACTGTGGCATACCCTATACTTGGTGAAATCCTTATGTTATTCCATTGCTTATTATTACATTGGAATAACTTTGTGTCTGTGATTTACCCTATACTTGGTGACATTCTTCTATTATTACATTGGAACATCACATGCATGTGTTTTACAGGGACTGGTTAAAATCTTTATTATTATTACATTTGGAACATCATGTACGTGTGTTTTACAGGACTGGTTAAAATCTTTATCATTCATTGGAATATCCTATACATGTGTGTTTTTAGGATCCAGTTCCATCTTTATTATTACATTGGAACATCACGTCGGTGTGAATTTCACGACGACTGACCGGTTCCGTTATTATTATTCTGTTGGAATAACTCGCATCATCAAGGTACCGCATGCATGGTGATTTCTTTTGTTATTCCATTCTTTATTATACCCGGTTGGTTAAAACTTTGACTTCTATACTCCATGAAATTAGTAGAATATCCTTGATATTTGCGTTTCATCCAAATATCTTTTCATGGAAATATTCTTACGATCATTCTTGAATTTTACTCTACAAAGCGGTATCATGTTGACAATTTGGACGTTAATAAATCTGGATAAAATAATTTTGGAACTTGTTTTATTGAATTCTTATATCATTGTCATCATCCTCATGTTTATATTTTTTTAAAGTCATACGTGGCACTTTTGTAGAGCATGGATGGACTTGGTATGATTATGAATTGAGGATTATTCGATTGTAATCATGGCCGTAATGTTACAAATAATGTGGTAAAAATCCTCGATTGGTAGTAGTGCATTGATGGGCCGATTGTTGGCATGATCATGACCATTAATGAATACACAACTATTCTTGGCCCGTAGTGCGGGAATAATTGTGGTCGTGATACTAAAGAATATCCTTGGCCGTAGTAGTGCGGGGTGATTCGATGATGTGGATTATTTATTAAAGTGAGTCTCATTTATAATAAATGATGAAAAACCTTTTAAATCATAAAAGATAATAGATTTTATTTTCTACTTGACTCTTTTAATGGATTGAATTTTCAGCCGCAGATTAAAGCTGGGTTGTCTATTGTATTTTATCGGTTTAACATTGTTGAAGACTATTGATAATTTATACGCATTATCTTAGTCATAATATTTCTTCTTGGGCTAGTTGAGCTCACCCTTTCTTTCCTTTATTCTCTTGAAATGAGAATATATTTGGGACGAGTCGGGAAGCAGTGATGGTCACGAAGATAGCATTAGTAGTCCTCACTAATACGTGAAATAGTGTGATAATAATTATAATGAGGACTTTTTGTTTGAGTTTGTATAATATCTAGTGAAGCGATATTTGTATTTAAACTCACGAGTTTATATGTCATTATCTAAACATAGCCAAAGCAGTTATGTTAATAAGTTGTATTTTGGAATCAAATCTTAAATTCATCAATAAAGAATCTGGTTAGATGCATACGTAGATGACCACATGTATTAATGGCGATCAAAGATGGGTGAAAGGAAAAACTTCCGTACCGTTATCAATAATTTTGTCGCCCCATCCGACTTTGTATTGGTATCAGGTCACCCATGATATTACATATTCCTCGCTAAACTGAATATTTGACTCAATATATGGCAATATGATTTTAATATTGCAAACGTATAATATTATATCAAATTATTATTCCATAATATTCAAAATAATATTTATAGATAATTCATCTTTTTATTTATAAAAGCCGGGTCTTATAACCTCCCCTTCTTATGAAATTTTGCCCTAAAGGTGGGTAGTGCGAATTGCATGTGAAGAGGTAAGGATACCTTGCAGATTTCATTTCGATTCTAACTCCCAAGTCATTTCCTCAACATCGTGGTTCCTCCACAAAACTTTGACTTGAGGTATAACCTTGGAAGCGTAGAATATGTTCCTTCTTATCCAAAATTTGAGCAGGAACCTCTTCATACGTCAAATCTTGGCTATTTCGTGGGTTCTTTCAATAATATGGTTCGGGTCTTTCACATATTTACGTAACATGGATATGTGAAAAACGTTATGAACACGAGACATATTTGGCGGAAGCGAGTCTATAGGCCACGGTTCCTACTCGATCGAGGATTAAAATGGACCAGATGAATCGAGGATTAAGTTTTCTCTCTTTCCAAATCTTGTAACTCCTTTCCATGGAGCAACTCTTAACAACACATGATCTCTATATCAAATTCCACGTCCTTTCGATGAAGATCAAGATAACTCTTTTTTGTCGATTTTGTGAGGTTTTTATCGTTGTCGGATCGTTTGAATCTTTTTAAAGTAGTCATACGCGTACCAACTCCGGTCCCAACAACGTTGCTTCACCCACCTCATCCAAAGATATTGGAAACGACACTTTCTTCCATACAACGCTGAATGGAGCCATGCCAATACTTGCTTGATAAGCGTTGTTAGGAAAACTCCACCAATGGTAAGAACTTGTCCCAACTCCTTGAAATCAAGAACACGAGTCTTAATAGATCTTCAAGAGTTTGAATAGTCCTCTCCATTTGTCCGTCTGGTCGAGGATGATATGCCGAAGCTAAATCGTAAGTCGTGCCCATAGCTTTTTGCAAACTAACCCAAAATCGTGAAGTGAATCTTGGGTCTCGATCGAAACTATGGATACCTAGGTATACCATGCAGTCTTACAATCTCGTTTATATACATCTGAGCAAGACGTTCAAGTGTATAAGTTTCTCAGATTCGGTAAGAAATGAGCATACTTGGTCAATCTATCAACAATGACCCAAATCGCATCAATGCCTTGAGAAACCTTAGGAAGACCAGAACGAAATCCATGGTAATGTGCTCCTACTTCCATTCGGAATTTCAAGTGGTTGCAATGGACCTTTTGGTACTTGATGCTCGCTTTAACTTTCGTTGACAAGTTAGACACCTTGAGATAAACAAATATTTATCTCTCTCTTCATATTGCTCCACCAAAATGTATGGCCGAATATCATGATACATTTTGGTACTCCGAGATGGATTACAAATGGTGTGTTCATGCGCCTCCATCATGATATTATACTTTAAATTAGGGTCGTTAGGAACACAAAGTGCGGAGTTGACTCAAGTATTCCTTCTTCATCGATTCTTGCTTCCGGCCAGATAGCACCCTCTTTGCACTTTCTTCCTCATACGCATCGGCTCCAGTCCGTAGCTTGAGCGACTTTAACTTTATCGATTAAAGTCGGTTCTCTACTCAGATATTCGCTATCATCACACGCGTCACCGGAGTCTTTAACTCTATCTCCATCCTTTGCAAGTCACACAAATGGGCCTTTGTGTTGACAATAACGCCCTCAGATACTTGCATACGATCTTCTACTCAATGCATCGGCTACCACGTTTCGCTTTTCGGGATGGTATTGGATGGTATGATCATAATCTTTCAACAGTTCAAGCCAACGTCGTTGTCGCATGTTGAGTTCCTTTTGAGTGAAGAGATATTTGAGGCTTTTATGATCCGTAAAGATCTCCACTTTCTCCCCATACAAGTAATGCCTCCAAATTTTAAGTACAAAGACAACAGCTGCCAACTCCAGATACCGGTTCATAAACTCTAATGAAGTCTACACTTTATTTGATACCGGTTCTACCCATTCTTTTATTTCTCCTACTTGTGCTCATCGATTAAATTTGACTCCGGAGAAATTAGACTTTGACTTATCTGTGGAAACTCCGTTGGGAGAAACCTTCATTACATCCACTGTTTATAAGTCTTGTTTGGTTCAAATCGGTACCCTCACATTACCTATCGATCTTATTTCATTAAAAATACTTGCATTTGGACGTGATTCTAGGATTGATTGGTTAACTACTTATCATGCAAAAATTGATTGTTTTCGTAAGGTTGTTAGCTTTCATATTCCTAATCAACCTATTATGCGAATTCAAACGACCAAACCATTAAAATTAATCACGGTCATCTCAAGCCATAAAGCTATTCGTTTATTGAAAAATGGATGTCAAGCTTTCTTAGCTCATGTCACAGATTTAAACAAAAATACGCCGCTTTTGAGCGATATTTCTATTGTTAATAAATTTCCTGACGTATTCCCCGAAGAACTTCCTGGCCTACCCCCAGAGCGTGAAATTGAATTTTGTATCGACCTTGAACCCGGTACAAAACCTATTTCCAAAGCCCCATATCGAATGGCTCCTATTGAACTTGAGGAGTTAAAGACCCAACTGCAGGAATTGTTAGACATTGGCTTTATTCGTCCTAGTACTTCTCCTTGGGGTGCTCCTGTTCTATTCGTGAAGAAGAAAGATGGGAGTATGCGATTTTGTATTGATTATCGGGAGTTGAATCATGTCACCATCAAAAATAGGTATCCATTGCCACGTATTGATGACCTGTTTGACCAGTTGCAAGGAGCCAAATTCTTTTCAAAGATTGATCTTCGTTAGGATATCACCAATTGAAGATTAGAACACGTGACATTCCAAGGCGGCTTCGCTGTAATCCTCTTATGCGGGCATTATGAATTCCTAGTAATGTCCTTTGGATTGACTAATGCTCCGCGCGTTTTAATGGATATGATGAACCGAGTATTCAAGGAATATTTAGATCACTTTGTGGTCGTCTTTATTGATGACATCCTTATTTATTCCAAAAGCCGTGAAGATCATGAGCAACACTTGAGGTCGACACTCCAAAAGCTTCGTGAATATAAGCTTTATGCCAAGTTGAAGAAATGCGAGTTCGGCAGAAGAAGTAGCATTCCTTGGGCACGTGGTATCAAGTCATGGAATATCCGCATTGACCCAAAGAAAGATTGAAGCTATTCAAAATTGGGAACAACCTAAATCGATGACCTCAAGTACGTAGCTTTCTCGGTTTAATTTGGTTATTATCGGAGATTCGTGGAAGGATTTTCTCGAATCGCTACTCCATCGATCGGTGACTCGAAAAAGATACAAAGTTAGGTTGGAGCGAAGAATGTGAGAAGAGTTTTCAAGAACTCAAGAGGAGACTTATTTCAAAGACTGTTCGGCAATACCATCGGCTCGGAGGGATTTGTCATCTACTGATGATGCTTCGAGCAAAGGTTGGGATGTGTTCTTATGCAACATGGAAAAGTTATAGCTTTATGCCTCATGACAACTCAAAGAATATGAGAGGAATTATCCTACTCATGATCCAGAGTTAGCCATTTGTTGTCTTTGCACTTAAAATTTGGAGGCATTACTTGTATGGGGAGAAAGTGGAGATCTTTACGGATCATAAAAGCCTCAAATATTTCTTCACTCAAAAGGAACTCAACATGCGACAACGACGTTGGCTTGAACTATTGAAAGATTATGATCATACCATCCAATACCATCCCGGAAAAGTTTAACGTGGTGATCGATGCATTGAGTAGAAGATCGTATCTGCAAGTAGAGGCGTTATTGTCAACACAAAGGCCCATTTTTGTGTGACTTGCAAAGGATGGAGATAGAGTTAAAGACTCTGGGACGCATGTGATGATAGCTTAATATACGAGTAGAACCGACTTTAATCGATAAAGTTAAAGCTTCTCAAGCTACTGACTGAGCCGATGCGTATGAGGAAGAAAGTGCAAGAAGGTGCTTACGCGGAAGCAAGAATCGATGAAGAAGGAATACTTGAGTCAACTCCGGACTTTGTGTTCCTAACGACCACGATTTAAAGTATAATATCATGATGGAGGCGCATAACACACCATTTGCAATCCATCTCAGGAGTACCAAATGTATCATGATATTCGGCATACATTTTGGTGGAGCAATATGAAGAGAGAGATATAGCGGCTTTTATCTCAAGGTGTCTAACTTGTCAACGAAGTTAAAGCGGAGCATCAAGTACCAAAAGGTCCATTGCAACCACTTGAAATTCCGAATGGAAGTGGGAGCACATTACCATGGATTTCGCACGGCCTTCCTAAGGTTTCTCAAGGCATTGATGCGATTTGGGTCATTGTTGATAGATTGACCAAGTATGCTCATTTCTTACCGATACGAGAAACTTATACACTTGAACGTCTTGCTCGTATGTACATAAACGAGATTGTAAGATCCGCATGGTATGCCCGGTATCCATATTTTCCGATCGAGACCCAAGATTCACTTCACGATTTTGGGTTAGTTTGCAAAAAGCTATGGGCACAGCATTTACGATTTAGCTCTAAGATATCATCCTCGACGAGACGGACAATTGGAGAGGACTATTCAAACTCTTGAAGATCTATTAAGACTCGCGTTCTTGATTTCAAGGGAGTTGGGACAAGTTCTTACCATTGGTGGAGTTTTCCTACAACAACAGCTTATCAAGCAAGTATGGCATGGCTCCATTCAAGCGTTGTATGGAAGAAAGTGTCGTTCTCAATATCTTTGGGATGAGGTGGGTGAAGCAACGTTGTTGGGACCGGAGTTGGTACGTATGACTACGGAAAAGATTCAAACGATCCGACAACGTATAAAAACCTCACAAAATCGATAAAAAGAGTTATGCCGATCTTCATCGAAAGGCGTGGAATTTGATATAGAGATCATGTGTTGTTAAGAGTCGCTCCATGGAAAGGAGTTACAAGATTTGGAAAAGAGAGAAAACTTAATCCTCGATTCATCGGTCCATTTTTAATCCTCGATCGAGTAGGAACTGTGGCCTATAGACTCGCTTTACCGCCAAATATGTCTCGTGTTCATAACGTTTTTCACATATCCATGTTACGTAAATATGTGAAAGACCCGAACCATATTATTGAGTTAGAACCGGACGAAATAGCGGAAGATTTGACGTATGAAGAGGTTCCTGTTCAAATTTTGGATAAGAAGGAACATATTCTACGCTCCAAGGTTATACCTCAAGTCAAAGTTTTGTGGAGGAACCACGATGTTGAGGAAATGACTTGGGAGTTAGAATCTGAAATGAAATCAAGGTATCCTTACCTCTTCAACATACCAGTGTACGTAATTCTAATTTCGAGGGCTTAAATTTCATAAGAAGGGGAGGTTGTAAGACCCAAACTTTTATAAATAAAGATGAATTATCTATAAATATTATTTTGAATATTATGGAATAATTTGATATAATGTTATAGTTGTGGGTAATATTTATAAATTTTGCAAAGTATGCAAGTGGTTATATTATATTCGATTGGTGGGGAATATTGGGTTTAGCAGGAATATTCGTATAACTACTCAATCATTGGTGGACCCTAATAGAATTATTGCCGGATTGAGAAAACGACAAAAATATTTTATTGAAATAACGGCGGAAGTTTTACCGTTGATCATTGTTGAACTACTCGGTAGTAAAAGTACAAGAATACATGTGGTTGCATAGTAGTAATACGGTATTGATTATTGATGCTTATGTGAGAAGTCACTCGGTTTGATTCCATTATTATTCATGAATTATTATAGCGATAATGACTTTTTGTTTTATTCAGTATTATTAACGTAATAAAATGAAACATCTTTTATATAAAATGAATACTTTATTAAAGTTATTTTATAAATAAAATATATTATATTTTATTATGATATAGTGTTATATAGTGTTTCAGATAGTGTTTTGCATAGTGTTTGCATAGTAAAATGTTTTTTATATAAATAGAATATATTATATTTTATTTAAAAGATTTTGCTTTAAATATGGACCGTCAGATTAAAGTAAATCAATCTGACCGTTCATGGATTAGTTACTTATGCATTCCATTTTCCTATAAATGTAAGCTCATTCCTTCATTATTTTCTTACTTAATTCATTGAAACTCTAGAGAGAGAAATTATAGAGAGAAGCTATAGAGAGAAAGTTATAGAAAGAAAAGAGTATTCGCTACTTCACTACTTCTATATTCAGGTTCTTTTTACTTGAAGGGTGTTATTCTTTCTTCTTGAAGAGAACTTCGTTATTCCATTCACTATTATTACATTGGAATAACACCGTAAAAGTGGCATACCCTATACATAACCTCAGATACGTGGCATACCCTATACTTGGTGAAATCCTTATGTTATTCCATTGCTTATTATTCATTGGAATAACTCAGATACGCCATGGTTTACCCTATACTTGATGACATTCTTCTATTATTCGTTGGAACATCCCGTCTGTGTTTTACACCGGACCGGTTAAAATCTTTATTATTATTCATTTGGAACATCATGTATGCATGTGTTTTACACCGGACACGGTTCCGCTCTTTATCATTCGTTGGAATATCCTATCCGCGTGTGTTTACACCGGATCCGGTTCCATCTTTATTATTCATTGGAACATCCCGCTTGTGTGAATTTCACGACCGGTTCCGTTATTATTATTATTCGTTGGAATAACTCGTCTATGCTAAGTACCGCATGCATGGTGATTTCTTTTGTTATTCCATTCTTTATTATACCCATTGGTTAAAACTTTGACTTCTATACTCCATGAAATTAGTAGAATATCCTTGATATTTTCGTTTCATCCAAAGATCTTTCATGGAAATATTCTTCCGATCATTCTTGAATTTTACTCTACAAAGCAAGATCATGTTGACAAATTGGGACGTTAATAAATCCTCGGATAAAATAATTTCGGAACTTGTTTTATTGAATTCTTATATCATTGTCATCATCCTCATGTTTATATTTTTTTAAAGTCATCTCGTGTTTCTGTAGAGCATGGATGGACTTGGTATGATTATGACCGTGGATTATTCTTGTAATCATAACCGTAATGTTACAAATAATGTGGTAAAAATCCTCAATTGGTCAGTAGTGCATTGATGGACGATTGTTGGCATGATCATGACCATTAATGAATACACAACTATTCTCGCCCGTAGTGCAGAATAATTGTGGTCGTGATACTAAAGAATATCCTCGCCGTAGTAGTGTAGGGGTGATTCGATGATGTGGATTATTTATTAAAGGCGAGTCTCAAATTATACTTGATGATGAAAACCTTTTAAATCATAAAAGATAGTAGATTTTATTTTCTACTTGACTCTTTTAATGGATTGAATTTTTCCACCGCAGCTAAACCGGTTGTCTCATTGTATTTTATCGGTTTAACATTGTTGAAGACTATTGATAATTTATTCGCATTATCTTAGTCATAATATTTCTTCGGGCTAGTTGAGCTCACCCTTTCTTTCTTTATTCTCTTGAGAAATGAGAATATAGCCGGGATGAGTCGGGAAACGAGTGATGGTCCTCAAGAAGATAGCATTAGTAGTCCTCACTATTCTCGTGAAATAGTGTGATAATAATTGTAATGAGGACTTTTTGTTTGAGTTTGTATAATATCTAGTAGACGATATTTGTATTTAAACTCACGATTTATGTCGTATTGTACAAGACAGCTTATGTTAATAAGTTGTATTTAAATTACGTACTATGTAAGTGGCGACCCAAGATGGGTGATGTATACCTAATTTTGGGGGGCGTCATGTAATATATCTCCACTTTCTCCCATATAGATAGTGCCTCCATATCTTTAGTGCGAAAACGATTGCCGCTAACTCTAGATCATGAGTAGGATAATTCCTCTCATACTCTTTAAGTTGTCATGAGGCATAGGCTATGACTTTCCCACGTTGCATGAGAACACATCCTAACCCTTTGCTCAAGCATCATCAGATATAACAAATCCATCCGAACCAGATGGTATTGTTAGAACAGTCTTGCCAAATAAGTCTCTCTTAAGCTCTTGGAAACTCTTCTCGCATTCTTCGCTCCAAACGAATTTTGTATCCTTCCGAGTTAGTTAGTGGGTTAATGGAGTAGCGATTCGAGAAAACCCTTCCACGAATCTCCGATAATAAACAACTAGACCCGAAAAGCTACGATTTTGGCCACCGACTTCGGTTGCTCTAACTTTGTATTGCTTCATTCTTGGCGGGTCCACGGATACTCCATGTTTTGACACCACGTGCTCAAGAAATGCTACTTCCTCAAGCCGTAACTCGCATTTCTTCAATTTGGCATATAGTTTGTTTTCACGAAGCCTTTGGAGTACCGACTTCAAATGGTGCTCATGATCTTCACAACTTTTGGAATATATGAGGATGTCATCAATAAAGACAACAACAAACTAATCCAAATATTCCTTGAATACTCGGTTCATCATATCCATGAAAGCCGCATGAAGAGCATTAGTTAGTCCGAAAGACATGACTAAGAATTCATAATGCCCATACCGAAGTTCAAGGCGTCTTTGGAATATCCTCGATTCTAATCTTCAACCGATGATATCCGAGCTAAGATCGATTTTTGAAAAGAATTGTGCCCCTTTGCAATCGGGTCAAACAAGTCATCAATACGAGGTAGAGGATACTTATTCTTGATGGTGACATGGTTCAATTCCCGATAGTCAATAATAAAGTCGCATACTCCCGTCTTTCTTCTTACTTAATAAAACAGAGCACCCCAAGGAGATGTACTAGGACAAATGAAACCGATGTCCAACAATTCCTCGTAGTTGGATCTTTAACTCTTGAAGTTCAATAGGAGCCATTCGATATGGGGTTTTAGAAATGGGCTTTACCGTGTTCAAGATCAATAAAGAATTCAACTTCACGTTCGGGGTAGACCAGGAAGTTCTTCTTGAAATACGTCTGGAAAGTCAATAACAACAGAATATTATTCAAATTTGACGTGTCTTTATTCAAATCCATAACATGGGCTAAGAAAGCTTGACATCCGTTTTTCAATAAACGAATAGCTTTATGATTAGATATGACAGTTGATTGATTTTAATGGTTTAGTTGCTTGAATTGCATAACAAAGTTGGTTAGGAATATGAAAACTAACAACCTTACGAAAACAATCAATTTTGGCATGATGAGTAGTTAACCAATCAATCCCTAAAATAACATCAAAAGCAAGTATCTTTAAAGAGATAAGGTCAATGTGTAAGGTGATGGTGCCAACTTGAATCAAACAAGATTTATAAACAATGGATGTGATGAAAGTTTCTCCTAACGGAGTTTCTACGAGAAAGGTCAAAGTCTAATTTCTCCCGAGTCAAGTTTAAACGTTGAGCACATGCAGGAGAGATAAATGAATGGGTAAAGACCGCAGATCAAGTAAGGTATAAACTTCGCAAGAATTTATAAATAGCTTACCGTGATCACCTCGTTTGGGTTCCTCGATTTTGACTAGTCACAACAAACGCTCTTCCTAATCGTTGACTTTGACTTTTTTGGGATAGTCTTTTGAGTCACCGTCCCCATCGAACTAGGTTTCGCTTCTGCATAATCTAATCTCGAGCGATATGCCCTTCCTTTCCACAATTATAGCATACCTTGAACTGTTCAATAGGCGGTTTGGACTAATATTTCCTCTTTTCCGCATTTTGTAGCATATGACCGGTGGTCGTTCTCCTCCCTTAGAACCCGATTCTCACTTAAGACCGCATCATCTTCACATGGTCGTTGTTAAATCTCCTCTTTTTAAAATCTCCTCCGACTCGCTTCTTCTATTTTCATGGCTATGATTACCACCGAGTGGTTACCATTTTTGTCCGTCTCTGCTTTCTTTCTCCATTTGGTTATCATTATTACATTGATCGCTATCTCCGGTATGATCCTCGGTTATGGTCCCTCGGTTGAACATACTCGTTATCTCGCTCTAACAATTGAGCCTGTTAACAACATCCTAATAGAGAGAAAATTTATGAGAAATGAGATATTGTCGTATCTTAGGGTTTCAAACCTCTCGAAACATCCGCGTCATCGTTCCTCATTCTCCACCAAATGAGGTGCAAACACGATAACTCGCAAACTTTGCCTCCCATTGAGATACCGCCATGTTTTGTTCTAATCGATGAACTCCACTTCCTTCATATACGATTTAACACTTTCGTGAAAGTATTTGTCATTAAATAATTCTGAAATGTCTCCCAAGACATCTTTGAAAGGGTGGATGGGTATGCTTCAGACTCCCACCAAGTAGTCTACCTCGCCACGAACATAAAGGTGGCGAATAGAACCTTCGTTCCTCCGTGCATCCCAAGACATCGAATATCTTGGTAATTTGCTTGACCCATGTTTCCGCCATGATCGGATCCGCTTTCCTTAAATTCGGGTGGTCCCAACTCTTTGAACTGCTTGGTTGTGACAACCCGTGAATTGCTATCATTTCCTCCTCAGTATTTTGAACACGAAGTCTCCTCGTCGATTTTGCATGAATCGCAAAAAGCTTCTAAACATCCCCTCGTTCATCATCTCGCTTTCGGTGGTGTTGTTCACAGGAGGAACATTGCCAGCCTATTGCACGTTCTCCTCGTTGGTGAGTACAGGCATCTCCACAGTCTCATTTCCATTGCTAATATTCTCAGTCGACATTCTCAAATACTATCATAAAACAAGGGTTAATTAAGGAAATCAATATATCACATAATATCCCTATATACTGACCAACTAACAAATAAGCTTAGGTAGGACACATTAGCGAAGGATTTACTCGTCTCTCCCCTCTTAGTTCTATTCCCCGATCTTCGCCAGAGATCATATCCCTAAGCTCTGATACCAACTGTGACGCCCCCAAAATAGGTATACATCACCCATTCTGAGTTGTCAATACATGGTACAGAAACAACTACAACTTTATTATTACAACAGTAAAACTGTGAGTTTGTATACAAATATTATCTTCTAGACAATATCTATACTCAGATAAATCCTCATCACATTTATTGATACATTATTTTACAAAAATGGTGAGGACTACTAAACAACTCTCTCTAGAACCTTCATTCCATACCCCGACTAGTACTCGCTACATTCTCGCCTCCTGAGAAGAAAAATGGAACAACAAGGAAAAGGGTGAGCTCAACTAGCCCAGTAAAGAATATTATGACTAAGATAATATACAACAAATTATCATTAGTCTTCAACAGGGATAAAAAGCTAATAGAATACAATAGACAACAAGTTTTTAAACCAATATTCGCAGCGGAAATAATAATTCATTGAAGAGTTAAGTAGAGAATGCAAACTACTATCTTCTATGTATGAATTTAAAAGTTCATCGTCTATCTTTTATCCCCGTAACATCAATCAATATATATCCGAATCAAATATTCATCTTTGCACTCTGTGCCAAAGATATTCATCATTGGTCATGTTCATCTAAACACTGTTCATCTTTGCACTACGGGCCAAAGATATTCTTCAGAAATCATTCATCTTTGCACTACTGTGCCAAAGATATTAATTAATATCATCATTTAAGACCGAGGATGATGAAAATATTTTTAAAAAAGCGAATCCGATTGAAACAAAATGACAAGGATTAAGGATTAAGGATTCAGTACTTTGTTTTATCCATGTCCAAAATACCTCAAAAATAATTATAGTGGTGTAAAATTCAAGAATGATCAAAACATGGATACAATCAAAGCTAGTATCCACAATATATATTTTAGGCGAAAAGAAAATTTTCATTTTTCGATGAATAGTGCCAGATTATTGAATAATAATCAGAGTATCGTGAATAAGGCCAGATCACGTGAATAGTAACTCCGACACCAAAAGTTCCAAATTTGATAAAACTTCAGATCAATATTTCAAAGATAATGATATTGAAGAAATAATATCATTACTAAAAAAAATAATATCCCTTACCTCGAAAGAAGAAGACTTTTAGTTGAAACATTGGGATATAAAGCTATGACTTGAACTTGCAACCAGATAGCAATACTCAAAGTATACTCAAAATACTCACAAGAATACGCCGATAATATAGAGAGAAAACTTCATTTCGGTGTGATTTTCAATTCTAACCTAAGCACCCTATTTATAGGAAATTGCTTAGAACACCAAAGCGAAAATTTAATAAATTAATAATATATATATATATATATATATATTTCAACGCACACTTAATTTGCCCAACATCACCACCAACGGACCACTACACAAGACTAACAACAAAAAACGTTTTTCTAATTTTAAATATTTTAAACTTCCAAAAATCAATTATTTCAGAGCTTCGGAGCTTCAATAATTCATAATAAATAGCCCTTTTGCCAGAAAATTTGAATCTCGCGCTTTTTTATAGGAAATTCAATTCTCTACAACTTTGCAGAAGAAAGTTTTTCCAAATTCCAAACAAAAATTGACCGAAATCCACAAACGGCCGATTTTATAGGCTATAATCAAATTTCAGTCAATAAATGGGGTCCACCGACGTGTTTAACATGTTTTAAACATTTATTGCAACAAAATACTCTTCCTCCTCGTATACTCATATATCCCACATTCGTTGTAAAAAATATCACCATTATTATATTATTAAAATATAATAATATATTTAAATGAATTATTTTATCAGAAAAAGATAAAATTTCAATTTTCAACAATTGTCACATTAAAAATTTTCTCTATCTATATCCACATAAAATCAATATTTTTCTCATCATATGAATCAATAATTAATTATTCACAAATAATATTATGTAATCATAATATTGACAACCATGCAGCTCCCAGAAAGAGGGGCTTTCAATAAGAATTTCTCCTCATGGCGGCGTAATTAGGTGACCAAACCTCTCCTTAGATGTAACTTTCTAGACATTGCCAATATTGTTATCTAATAATATTATTCAGATAATATGAATTATTGCTTCGATAATGAAAAATACTATGTAATGACAATTATTGAAACAACAAAGAATATAAAATATCAACGCAAAGCAATTATTAAATCAATAAAATATCGAGCGAAAGAATTATCGTAACCATTATTGAGTAGTGGCTTCTTTACGTAAGAATCAATAATTGGTGCAATACCGCATGCTACCGTGTTTTAACCACCGAGTATTTTAACAAGATAATCTGTGAATAACAACTTACTGTTATTTTTAAACAACTTATATTTGTCGTTTTCTTCATCCAATCGCTCAAGCATGGGCCCACACATGGGGCTGCTACCGTCGCATTTAATATTCCCCGATAGTTTAATATTCCACTACCAAACTAATATTCCCCGACAACAATGAATATTTTATAACCACTTGCTTATTTTGAAATATTTGCGTATTTTACCCCTAACTATCCACATTAATCAAATCAAACCTTACTATTTCAAAATAATAAATAGAGAAAATTAAATTTCATTAATAATAAGTTGAGGTCTTACATCCCTAGCTAGGATGTGAGAATAGAACTAGGAGGGGAGAGACGGGGAATTCCTTCGCTAGTATGACCTACCTAAGTTTATTTGATATTTAATTGGTCGGTCGTAGTATAGAGATAATATGTGATATGTTAATTAACCCTTGTTTTGTGGCGATTTGAAAATGGCATCCGAAAATATTGAGATAAGCAATGGAGCATGTGGAGAGTGTTGATTCTCCACGGATCAATAATCAGGACAATGTGCAACAGGATGGCGATAATCCTCCTGTAAACAACAACACTGATCAATTGACGAACGATGGTACGTTTAGGAGCTTTTTAGAATTCATGCAACATAAGGCGAAGACGGCTCCTGTTCATAATGCAGGAGGAAACAATGGCAACCCACGGTTAGTCACCGATAAGCAATTCAAGGAGCTGGGACCACCAGAGTTTTTGGGAAAGCCAGAACCACTTAAGGCGGAGACGTGGTTAAAGCAGATCACTAAGATATTTGATGTCTTGGGATGCTCCGAGGAGCAAAAGGTTCCTTTTGCCACCTTTATGTTGCGTGAAGAAGCAGATCACTGGTGGGGATTTGTAAACGCATTACCCGACTGGCCTCAAGATGTCTTGGGAGAAGTTCCAAGAGCTGTTCAATGACAAGTACTTTCCCGAAAGCATTCGTCACATGAAGGAGGTGGAATTTATCAAGTTGGAGCAAAACAACATGACCGTGTCGTAGTACAAAGCCAAGTTTGTCGAGTTGTCCCAATTTGCGTCCCACTTGGTTGATAATGAAGAGAGAATGACGCGGATGTTTTTAAGAGGTTTGAAACCTGAGATATGTCAATATCTTATCTCTCATAAACTGTGTTTGTATTCAGATGTTGTTAATAGGGCTCAGTTATTGGAGCGCGATAATGAGTCAACCAAACCAAAAGAGAGCAACCGACAAAATGATAATACCGGTGATAACAGTCATCAAAGCAGTGACACTAAGCATGGAGGGAATCAACATGCTAGAAATGGGGTAACCACTTCGGTGGTAATCATGGCCAAAATAATAAGAATGGACATTTCAAGAAAAGAAGGTTCAACAATGACCTAAAGACGTCGGCACCAGCACCCGTTTCAAAGGAAGAAGAACGACCATCTGTCGTATGTTTCAAATGCTGACATGAGGGACACATCCGTCCAAACTGTACGCAGCAATCCAAAACGTGTTTTAATTACGGAAGAGAAGGTCACCTAGCTCGATTTTGTCATATGGTGAAGTAAATTTCAGCTGGGATAGTGATGCCAAAGGATGTCCCAGACAAGCCTAAGCCGGTATTTTAAGAGAGAGCATTTTTTTTTCTCGTGACGAGGAACCTGAATAAAATTATCACGGGTATGTTAGTCATAAACTCTTGCGAAGTCTATACCGTGTTAGATACCATTTCTACTTACTCTTTTATTTCACATAGTTGTGTTCAATGTTTGAAGTTAACTCCGGAGAAGTTAGACTTTGATATATCTGTTGGGAGAAACCTTCATTACCTCCACTATTTATAAATCTTGTTCAAATCAACACTTTCACGTTACCTGTCGATCGTATCTCTTTGAAAATACTTGCCTTTGATGTGATTTTAGGAATAGATTGGTTAACTACTCATCATGTTTTTCGTAAGGTTGTTAGCTTTCATATTCCTAACCAACCTGTTTTGCGAATTCAAGCAACCAAACCACTAAAGTCAATCATTTTCATATGTGGCCATAAGTAAAGAGCCCCGGTCCTTTCGTTGTTGACTTTCTTGTGTGGAATGCACCGAAGCCAGACTTTCTGTAGGTGACGTCGTGAATGACGATGGCAAGTTGATAGGTATCAATGTGACGTGTTATCCAAGTCTTGGATGAGAGTCACAGTTTTTGAATGATATTTCTATTGTTAATAAATTTTCTGACGTATTCTTGAAGACTTCTTAGCCTACCCCTAGGCGTGAAATCGAATTTTGTATTGACCCCAATACAAAACCCATTTCTTAAACCCTCAAATATTTATTCAACTAAAATGAACGTAACATGTGTTAAAGACGTTGGCTCGAGCTATTGAAGATTACGATCGTACCATGCAATACCATCGTAGGAAAATCGAACATGGTAGCTGACGCGTTGAGTAGAAGATCGTATGCGGTTACAAGTGCGAATATACGAACCCAGGTGAAGATAACGAATATATGATTAGAATATACTTTAATCGATAAAGTTAAAGCTGCTCAAGCTACATACTCAGAGCTGATGAATGTGAAGAAGAAGGTTCAAGAGGGCGATATTCTAGAAGCAAGAATTGACGAAGAGAGGAAATCTCAACCCACGATTTAATTGGCCCATTTGAAATCCTCGATGAAGTAGAAACTGTGGCCTATAGACTCGTTTTACCGCCAAGTATGTTGCGTGTTCATAACATTTTTTCACGTATCGATGTTACGTAAATATGTGGACGACCCGAACCACATTATTGAATTAAAACTAGACGAGATAGCAGAAGATTTAACGTATGAGGAGCTACGTGTTAAAATCTTGGATAAGAAGGATCGTATTCAACACTCAAAGGTTATAACTCAAGAGTTAGAATTTGAAGTGAAGTCAAGGTATCCTCACCTATTCGGCATACCAGGTACGTACGTAAATTTCGAGGGTGAAATTTCATAAGGAGGGGAGATTATGAGACCCCAGATTTTATGAATAAAGATTTAATTTTCTCGAAATAATTTTTTTTAAAATTATGGTGTTGATTTGATGTAATGTTATAGTTGTGGGTAATATTTATAAATTTTGCAAAGTAAGCAAGTGGTTGTATAATATTCGATTAGTCGGGGAATATTCTTTTTATCGGGGAATATCCGTACGACGGTACAATTATTGGTGGACCCCACAACAGAATTATTGTCGGATAGAGAAAACAAAAAAATACTTTATGAAAATAATGGCGGAAGTTTTACCGTTAACTGTTGAAACACCTGGTGTTACAAGTACAGTAATACGCGTGGTTGCATAGTACACGGTATTGATTATTGATGCTTATGTGAGAAGTCACTCAGTATTGTTCAATCGGGTATTCGGGACACTTTTTGTTTCTGAGTACTATTCATGAGTTACTATTCACGGGGTACTATTGATCACCCGTAAAATATATTTTTTTCTATCCAAATTATTTTTGGGTACAATATTATTCCATGAGGAGATGTGCTAATTTTTCAGACTGTTGGTTGAAGTTATAATAGTGAATCAATATGGATCGTTGGTTTAAAGTTTTAATAGTAAATCAGTATGGACCGTTGCTTTAAGTTTTAATAGTATATTAATATGGACCGTCCGTTTAAAAGTAAATCAATCTGGACCATTCATGAGTTAACTACTATGCAGTCCATTTTTCTATAAATAGAAGCTCATTCCTTCATTATTTCTTACAAATTCACTGAAACTCTAGAGAGAGAAACTATAGAGAGAAAGAAGAAAAGTGTTCGCTACTTCACTACTTCTATATCCAAACTCTTTTCTTTCTAAGGTAGGGAATATTATTTGTTTGTTGTACTCATAAGGGGTACTCTTTCTTTCTTATTTATGAAGAGAACTCTGTTATTCCATTCTTTATTATTTTACATTGGAATAACTCAGATACGCTGTGAGCTACCCTATACTTGGTGAAATTCTTTCGTTATTCCATTCTTTATTATTATGTTGAATAACCTCATCTATGCAAAATCGCATACATGGTGAAATTCTTCTAATATTCTATTCTTTATTACATTTGGAATATCACGTCTCATGCGTTTAACAGGACCGGTTCCGATTATTTATTATTCGTTGGAATATCTCATCATGCATTTTACTGTGGGACTGGTTCCGTCTTTATTATTCTCGTTGGAACATCACCGCCGGTGCGTAATTTAAATTCGTCTCCGGTTCCGTTATTATTATTCTATTGGAATAACCTGTCTATGCGAAGTACCGCATGCATGGTGATTTCTTTTGTTATTCCATTCTTTATTATACTTAGTTGGTTAAAGTTTTGACTTCTATACTCCGTGAAATTAGTGGAATATCCTTGATATTTACGCTTCATCCAGTATCTTTTCATGGAAATATTCTTTCGAGCATTCTAGAATTTTACTCTACAAAGCGATGATCAGTTGACAATTTTGGGCGTTATCGGTTCCATAGATAAATTAATTCTTGAACTTGTTTTATTGAATTCTTATATCATTGTCATCATCCTCATGTTTATATTTTGTTGAAAGTCATCTGTATTTTGTAGTGCATAGATGGACTTGGTATGATTATGACTAGGATTATTCGGTATAATCATAATCGTAATGTTACAAATGATGTTGAAAAAAGTCCTCTTTGGCCCGTGAGTGCATTGATGGATGATTTTTGGTATAATTATGGCTATGGATTTTCTTTGGCCGTAGTGCAAAGATGAATTGTTTTATGGCTGATCAGGACCGTTGATGAAAACATGATTTTCTTTAGCCGTAGTTCATGGATAATTCGTGGTTGTGATACTAAAAAATATCCTTGGCCGTAATGCAGGGGTGATTCGATGATATGGATTATTTATTAAGCTTAGTCTCAGCTATAAAAGTGATAAAAAACCTTTTAAATCATAGAAGATAGTAGATTTTATTCCCTACTTGAGTCTTCTAATGGATTGCTTGTTTCGCTGCAGTTAAACTTGATAGTTATTATATTTTATCAGTTTAACACTATTGAAGGCTAATGATAATTTATTCTGCATTATCTTAGTCATAATATTTCTTACTGAGCTAGTTGAGCTCACCCTTTCTTTCACTGTTCTCTTCAGGAAATAAAAATATAGCTGGAACGAGTCGGGGAATGGAGTGATGGTCCTAGATGGTGCATTAGTAGTCCTCACTATTCTGTGAAATAGTGTGATAATAATTGTAATGAGGACTCCTTTTGAGTTTGTATACTCTCTAGTAGACAATATTTGTATTCAAACTCACAGTTTATGTTTTGTCATACTGTACACGACAGTTGTATTGTGAGACCCCAGATTTTATGAATAAAGATTTAATTTTCTCGAAATAATTTTTTTTATATTATGGTGTTGATTTGATGTAAAGTTATAGATGTGGGTAATATTTACAAATTTTACAAAGTAAGTAAGTGGTTATATAATATTCGATTGGTCGGGGAATATTCTTTTTTATCGAGGAATATCCGTATGACGGTGCAATCATTGGTGGACCCCGCAAAGGAATTATTATCGAATTGAGAAAACGACAAAAATACTTTATGAAAATAACGGCGGAAGTTTTACCGTTAACTGTTGAAACACCCGGTGTTAAAAGTACAGTAATACGCGTGGTTGTATAGTAGTACACGGTATTGATTATTGATGCTTATGTGAGAAGTCACTCAGTTATACTCAATTATTGCTATAGTAATTGCTGCATCATATCTCTCATATTATTTATTCAATTATTGTTACAGTATCATCTGCATAATATGATGTATTGTTCAATAGGGTGTTTGGGACACTTTTCGTGTCAGAGTACTATTTATGAGTTACTATTCACGAGTTACTATTCACGAGTTACTATTCATAAGTTACTATTCATGAATTACTATTCACGAGTTACTATTTATGAGTTACTATTCATGAGTTACTATTCACGGGTTACTATTCACCTGATTACTATTCACTCTAGTATTGTGCATTCTATTTGGGAACAATATTATTCCATGAGGAGATGTGCTAATTTTTCAGACCGTTGGTTGAAGATATAATAGTAAGTCAATATGAACCGCTGGTGGAAGTTATAATAGTAAATCAATATGGATCGCTAATTTAAAGTTTTAATAGTAAATCAGTATGGACCGTTGTTTTAAGTTTTAATAGTAAACCAATCTGGATCGTCTATTTAAAAGTAAATCAATCTGGACCGTTCATAAATTAGTTAATATTCATTCCATTTTCCTATAAATAGAAGCTCATTCCTTCATTATTTCTTACTTAATTCACTTTGAAACTTTAGAGAGAGAATTATAAGAGAACCTATAGAAAAGTATTCGCTACTTCCTTACTCTTATATTCAGCTTTTTACTAGAAGGGATATTATTTGTTGTACTCTTAAGGGTATTATTTCTTTTCTATTCATGAAGAGAACTTCTATTATTCCATTATTTATTATTCATTGGAATAACTCAGATACATGCTGCTACCTTACACTTGGTGAAATTCTTCTATTATTACATTCTTTATTATTACATTGGAATATCTCGTCTGTATGCGTTTCGCTTCGGACTGGTTCCATTATTTATTATTCTATCGAAATATCTCGTGCATGACGTTTACGTGGGACTGGTTCCATTATTTATTATTCGTCAGAATATCCGCTGCATGCGTTTACGCTTGGACACTGGTTCCATTATTTATTATTCCGCTTAATATCCTCGCATCGTAATGCGTTCGCCGACCGGTTCTCATCCTTTATTATTCTCGTTGAATAACTTTGCTGCATTTGCGGTCTATCGCATGCATGGTGATTTCTTTTGTTATTCCATTCTTTATTATACTCATTTGGTTAAAACTTTAACTTCTATACCCACGAAATTAGTGGAATATCTTTGATATTTGCGCTTCATCCAGTATCATTTCATGGAAATATTCTTTTGAGCATTCTTGAATTTTACTCTATAAAGCAGTATCATGTTGACAATTTGGACGTTATCAGTTCCTAGATAAATTAATTATTGAACTTGTTTTATTGAATTCTTATATCATTATCATCATCGTCATGTTTATATTTTGTTGAAAGTCATATGTGGCCTGTAGTGCATAGATGGACTTGGTATGATTATGACCAGGGATTATTCGATGTAATCATGACCGTAATGTTACAAATGATGTGATAAAAGTCCTCATTGGCCCGTAGTGCATTGATGGACAGTTGTTGGCATGATCATAACCATTAATGAGTACACGAATGTCCTTGGCCCGTAGTGCATGGATAATTTATGGTCGTGATACTAAAGAATATCCTCGTCAGAAAAGCGAGGGGTGATTCGATGATGTGGATTATTTATTGTCGAGTCCCAATGATAAAAGTGATGAAAAACCTTTTAAATCATAGAAGATAGTAGATTTTATTCCCTACTTGACTCTTCTAATGGATTGCTTGTTCTGCATCACGCAGATTAAACTTGATAGTTATTATATTTTATCGGTTTAACATTGTTGAAGGCTAACGATAAATTATTCGCATTATCTTAGTCATAATATTTCTTCTTGGGTTAGTTGAGCTCACCCTTTCTTTCACCGTTTCTCTTGAAATGAGAATATAATTTGGAACAAGTCGGGGAAGAGAGTGATGGTCCTAGATGGTGCATTAGTAGTCCTCACTATTCTGTGAAATAGTGTGATAATAATTGTAATAAGGACTCCTTTTGAGTTTGTATAATCTCTAGTAGACAATATTTGTATTCAAACTCACAGTTTATATTTTGTCGTATTGTACACAACAGTTGTATTATTAAGTTGTATTTAAATTCAGTACCATGTATCTGGTGACTCAAGATGGGTGATGTATACCTAATTTTGGGGGTGTCACAATTGGTATCAAAGCTTAGGGATATGATCCCTGGCTAGGATGTGAGAATAGAACTTGGAGGGGAGAGACGGGGAATTCCTTCGTTAGTATGACCTACCTAAGTTTATTTGGTATTTAATTGGTCGGTCAGAATTTAGGGATAATATGTTACATGTCAATTAACCTTTGTTTTGTGGCAGTATCTGAAAATGACATCCGAAAATGTTGAGAATAGAAATGGAGCATAGGAGACCGTTGATTCCCTACAGATCAATAATCAGGACAATGTGCAACAGGATGGCGATAATCCTGCTATAAACAACAACACTGATCAATTGACGAATGACGGTACGTTTAGGAGCTTTTTAGAATTCATGCAACATCAGGCGAAGGCGGCTCCTATTCATAATGTAGGAGGAAACAATGGCAATCCACGGTTGGTCACCGCTAAGCAATTCAAGGAGCTGGGACCACCGAAGTTTTTAGGAAAGCCAGAACCACTTAAGGCGGAGACGTGGTTAAAGCAGATCACCAAGATATTTGATGTCTTGGGATGCTCCGAGGAGCAAAAGGTTCCCTTTGCCACCTTTATGTTGCGTGAAGAGGCAGATCACTGGTGGGAATCTGTAAAACGTACCCAGCCTGACGCACTCAAGATGTCTTGGGAGAAGTTCCAAGAGCTGTTCAATGACAAGTACTTTCCCGAAAGCATTCGTCACATGAAGGAGGTGGAATTTATCAAGTTGGAGCAAAACAACATGATTGTATCGCAGTACGAAGCCAAGTTTGCCGAGTTTTCCCGATTTGCGTCCCACTTGGTTGATAATGAAGAGAGAATGACGCGGATATTTTTAAGAGGTTTGAAGCCGGAGATACGTCAATATCTTATTTCTCATAAACTGTGTTTGTATTCAGATGTTGTAAATAGGGCTCAGTTAGTGGAGCGCGATAACGAGTCAACACAACCAAAAGAGAGCAACCGGCAAAATGATAATACCGGTGATAACAGTCATCAAAGCGGTGAAAATAAGCATGGAGGGAATTAACATGCCAGAAATGGTAACCACTTCGGTGGTAATCATGGTCAAAATAATAAGAATGGACATTTCAAGAAGAGGAGATTCAACAATGATGGAAAGATGTCAGCACCAGTACCCGTTGTTAAGGAAGGAGAACGACCACCTATCATATGCTACAAATGCGGAGGGGAGGGACACATCAGTCCAAACTGCGCAATGCCGTCCAAAGCATGCTATAATTATGGAAGAGAAGGCCACTTAGCCCGATTTTGTCGTTCACCGAAGACAAGTTCAGCTAGGATGGAGGCACCAAAGGATGTCCTAGACAAGCCAAAGCCAGTAGTTTAAGAGAGAGCATTTTTTTCATAACGAGGAACCTGAATAAAATTATCACGGGTATGTTAGTCATAAACTCTTGCGAAGTCTATACCGTGTTAGATACCGGTTCTACTCACTCTTTTATTGCACCTAGTTGTGTTCAATGTTTGAAGTTAACTCCGGAGAAGTTAGACTTTGATATATCTGTTTAAACTCAGTTGGGAGAAACCTTCGTTACCTCCACTATTTATAAATCTTGTTCAAATCAACACTTTCACGTTACCTGTCAATTTTATCTCTTTGAAAATACTTTCCTTTGATGTGATTTTTAGAAACGATTGGTTAACTACTCATCATGCTTTTCGTAAGGTTGTTAGCTTTCATACTCCTAACCAACCTGTTATGCAAATTCAAAGTAACCAAACCACTAAAGTCAATCATTGTCATATCAAGCCATAAATAAAGAGCCCCGATCCTTTCGTTGTTGAATTTCTTGTGTGGAATGCACCGAAGCCAGACTTTCTGTAGGCAACGTCGTGAATGATGGTGACAAGTTGATAGGTATCATTATGACGTGCTATCCAAGTCTTGGATGAGAGTCAAAGTTTTTAATGATATTTCTATTGTTAATAAATTTCCTGACGTATTCTTGAAGACTTCTTAGCCTACCCCTAGAGCGTGAAATCGAATTTTGTATTGACCCCAGTACAAAACCCATTTCTAAAAACCCTTAAACATTTGTTCAACTAAAGCGAACGTAACATGCGTCAAAGACGTTGGCTCGAGCTGTTGAAGATTACGATCATATCATTCCATACCATCGTGGAAAAGCGAACGTGGTAGCTGACGTGTTGAGTAGAAGATCGTATGCGGTTACAAGTGCGAATATATGAACCCACGTGAAAATAACGAATATACGATTAGAATCGACTTTAATCGATAAAGTTAAAGCCGCTCAAGCTACATACTCAGAGCTGATGAATGTGAAGAAGAAGGTTCAAGAGGGCATTATTCTAGAAACAAGAATTGACGAAGAGGGGAAATCTCAACCCTCGATTTAATTGACCCATTTTAAATCCTCGATGAAGTAGGAACTGTGGCTTATAGACTCGTTTTACCGCCAAGTATGTCGCGTGTTCATAACGTTTTTAACGTATCGATGTTACGTAAATATGTGGACGACCCGAACCACATTATTAATTTAGAACCGGATGAGATAGCAGAAGATTTAACGTATGAGGAGATACGTGTTAATATCTTGGATAAGAATGATCATATTTGACGCTCAAAGGTTATACCTCAAGAGTTAGAATTTGAAGTGAAGTCAAGGTATCCTCACCTGTTCAGCATACCAGGTACGTACGTAAATTTCGAGGGCAAAATTTTATAAGGAGGGGAGATTGTGAGACCCCAGATTTTATGAATAAAGATTTAATTTTCTCGAAATAATTTTTTTTATATTATGGTGTTGATTTGATGTAATGTTATAGTTGTGGGTAATATTTATAAATTTTGCAAAGTAAGCAAGTGGTTATATAATATTAGATTGGTCAGGGAATATTCTTTTTTATCGGGGAATATCCGTACGACAGTATAATCTTTTGTGGACCCCGCAAAGGAATTATTGTCGGATTGAGAAAACGACAAAAATACTTTATGAAAATAACGGCAGAAGTTTTACCGTTAACTGTTGAAACACCCGGTGTTAAAAGTACAGTAATACGCGTGGTTGTATAGTAGTACACGGTATTGATTATTGATGCTTATGTGAGAAGTATCATCTGCATAATATGATGTATTGTTCAATCGGGTGTTTGGGACACTTTTCGTGTCAGAGTACTATTTATGAGTTACTATTCACGAGTTACTATTCACGAGTTACTATTCACAAGTTACTATTCATGAATTACTATTCACGAGTTACTATTTATGAGTTACTATTCACGAGTTACTATTCACAAATTACTCTTCACAAGTTACTATTTATGAGTTACTATTCACGAGCTACTATTCACGAGTTACTATTCATAAGTTACTATTCAATAGTTACTATTCATGAGTTACTATTCACCCGGTTACTATTCATTCTAGTATTGTGCATTCGGGTATTTGGGTACAATATTATTCCATGAGGAGATGTGCTAATTTTTCAGACCGTTGGTTGAAGATATAATAGTAAGTCAATATGGACCACTGGTGGAAGTTATAATAGTAAATCAATATTGATTGTTGGTTTAAAGTTTTAATAGTAAATCAGTATGGACAGTTGTTTTAAGTTTTAATAGTAAACCAATCTGGATCGTCCGTTTAAAAGTAAATCAATCTGGACCGTTAATAAATTAGTTACTATTCATTCTATTTTCCTATAAATAGAAGCTCATTCATTCATTATTTCTTACGAATTCACTGAAACTCTAGAGAGAATTATAAGAGAACCTATAGAAAAGTATTCTGCTACTTCCCTACTCTTATATTCAGTTTCTTTTACGGTAAGGGATATTATTTGTTGTACTCGTAAGGGGTATTATTTCTTTTGTATTCATGAAGAGAACTTTTGTTATTCCATTATTTATTATTCTGTTGGAATAACCTGTATACGCGGGCTACCCTATACTTGGTGAAATTCTGCTGTTATTTCATTCTTTATTATTCCGTCGAAATATCCTGTCTGTGCGTTTACGCCTGACCTGGTTCCATTATTTATTATTCTGTCGGAATATCATGTCTGTGCGTTTACGCCGGACGTAGTTCAATTATTTATTATTCGCCGAATATCTCGTCTGCGTATGCGCTTTACATGGGACCGGTTCCATCCTTTATTATTCTGTTGGAATAACCTGCCTGTGCGGTCTATCGCATGCATGGTGATTTCTTTTGTTATTCCATTCTTTATTATACTCAGTTGGTTAAAACTTTGACTTCTATACCCATGAAATTAGTGGAATATCTTTGATATTTGCGCTTCATCCAGTATCTTTTCATGGAAATATTCTTTTGAGCATTCTTGAATTTTACTCTACAAAGCAGTATCATGTTGACAATTTGGACGTTATCAGTTCCTAGATAAATTAATTCTTGAACTTGTTTTATTGAATTCTTATATTATTTTCATCATCCTCATGTTTATTTTTTGTTGAAAGTCATTTGTGGCCTGTAGTGCATAGATGGACTTGGTATGATTATTCAGTGAAATCATGACCGTAATGTTACAAATGATGTGAGAAAAGTCTTCATTGGCCCATAGTGCATTGATGGACAGTTGTTAGCATGATCATGACCATTAATGAATACACGAATGTCCTTGGCCCGTAGTGCATGGATAATTTGTGGTCGTGATACTAAAGAATATCCTCGGCAGTAAAAGTGGGGGTGATTCGATGATGTGGATTATTTATTATTGTCGAGTCCCAAATGATAAAAGTGATGAAAAACCTTTTAAATCATAGAAGATAGTAGATTTTATTCCCTACTTGACTCTTCTAATGGATTGCTTGTTCATTGCAGCTTAAACTTGATAGTTATTATATTTTATCAGTTTAACACTGTTGAAGGCTAACGATAAATTATTCTACATTATCTTAGTCATAATATTTCTTACTGGGCTAGTTGAGCTCACCCTTTCTTTCACTGTTCTCTTCAGGAAATGAGAATATAGCTGGAATGAGTCGGGGAACAGAGTGATGGTCCTAGATGGTGCATTAGTAGTCCTCACTATTTTGTGAAATAATGTGATAATAATTGTAATGAGGACTCCTTTTGATTTGTATAATCTCTAGTAGACAATATTTGTATTCAAACTCACAATTTATGTTTTGTCGTATTGTACACGACAGTTTTATTATTAAGTTGTATTTAAATTCTGTACCATGTGTGACACCCCCAAATCCGGGTTACGTGACCCCCGAGTTTGGTGTTCACGATCCACAATATAATACTAACTATCTACCCATTCATATAGAAATAGTAATACATATCACATTAACATGTGTTGTTAATACATTAGTCCCATTTCCGCTAACCTTAACATTACAAACATACCCCTTAGACATACAAAAAGGGTTTACAAACATAACATAATAATAAGTTTTTTATAACTACTCCAGCATTTTGCCTTTGTTCTTCATTGCACCTTCTGCAACTTCGTCCCTAGCTGAAAAGTTTTATTTAGCAAGGGTGAGCAACTAGTTTGCCCCGCAAGTTAAAACATATAATAAATGTATACGAATCAATAAGAACAGACTATCTATTTTGATAGAATGAAACCAAAGTTTCGGGAACTTTGAAATAGCTGAACAAATCATTAATCAATAACAAGTCTTCTCGAATTCTAGGCAACGCAACAATCTGATAATGAAAGAGTACAACGCTTTCAAAGTTTCTACGATATTCAATTGAATAAACAAGAATTAATTCTACACAATAACAAAGTGGAATATTTTCCAGATTTATGCTGAGTGATCTCACCAGATCTTTGAACTTATTTTCTCGGGTATCTATCAAAGATTTACTTTGATACATAACGCAGAGTATCGAATAACCATAAAGATTAAATCATACCCATCTCGCAAGTATAACAAGTGATCACTTTTATTATATACCTTATATTATGCATAATACTTAATAATGCAAGAATGGTCTAATATACGACCTAAAATGTTCCCTTTATATAAAAGGTTGTTCTTCTCGGACTTTGAATCAAAATTTGATTTAACAACTAAAAAATACAATGATTTCAATTTCTATTTACTTATCGATCTAATCAAATAATTGGCATCGATCTACCAATAACAATTCAATTCTTTTCTCGAATTTATCAAGTTCTAACAAATGTTCGCTCTAGCCGTAATAATTAGCTAAGACATTTCTCAACATAATTTGACAATAAATGTGAATTATCTCAGATCATCAATTCTATCTTCTACTTAATATGAATATCCAACAACAGTTATTCTACAAATGGTATATTCTCCTAATCAAGAATTTAATTTGAATTATTAAACATGCAACTAACCATGAATAATCAACAATAAATTCTCGGACATGGTATAATTAGCAATAATTAACCATTATAATATTTGAATGAATATAACTCAAGGTTGAGTTAGGAAACTTGCCTTCCATGATTGATTACTGCCTACATATAAATAACTTATCTCGCGTCAGAAGACCTATATTCAACAATATCGATCTCACAATTAGCACAATCATTTATAACACGTAACAATTGTATTTTACAATCAAACTTCTCCTCCTACACACATTACCACATAGCCACATTAGTGTTTATAACCTATATAAACACTTAACAAGTCTAACTAGTTCGGTCTGGTTGGACTTCGGTCCATTCTCGGTGTTCTGGTCACCCTATCCGACAATTAACACATTGATTGTCAATTAAACTTGGTCTCTAAGCTTCAATATTATTTTAGATAAGTCAAATATCATTTATAATATTTTTCAAAGCTTTTAATAATTTATAAACAATTATTATAATTTATAATAATTTTTCAAACACTTAAATCATTTTTAAATGATTTAATTATCAAATAATCTTATTATCATTAATATTTAATAATATAAAAATATTAATGTTATACTTGTCAAAATATTAAAGTTATTATTAATAACTTAAAATATTTTTAAATCATCAATATTCTACTTAAATGATTTTTAAAATAATTAAAATCATTTTTAAATCATCACCATTAATATTTAAATATTAATGAAATTATTATTAAAATATTAAAAGTCATTAATTATAACTTAAAATATTTTAAAACATTTTTCTCATTTTAAAATGATTTTTAAATCAATAAAATCATTTTTAATTCATTTATTTAATATAATAATTAAATAAATCTTATATCATTAATATTAATTTATTAATGAGAATTCTCCAAAAATATTAAAAATTATATTTTATAATTCAAAATATTTTCTAATACTTTATTCTAATTTAAAATGATTTTTAAATCATTAAAATCATTTTTATCTTATTTATTTAATTTAATAATTAAATAAATCTAATATCATTAATATTAAATTATTAATGAAAATTCTCTAAAAATATTAAAAGTCACATTTTATAACTCAAAATATTTTTAAATACTTTATTCTTATTTAAAATGATTTTTTATAATATTAAATTATTTTTCTCTAATTTATTTAATACACTAATTAAATAAATTAAATATCATTAATATTTAAATAATTATAAATATTAATGAAAAATATTCTAATTGGTCAAAAATTATTTTTCATAATTTAAAATAATTTTTAAAACCATTTTAATAATTTTTATAATTTATTTTCTATTTTTAATTAATTACCGGAAAATTGTAAAATAAAAATAAATAAACCGTCGTTATAGGCCTATAGCGACACTTTAAGCGTCATGCTTGGTGTTCTTTGAGTCTCAAGAACATCGACAAATTTCTAAGTTGTTCGTGGGTCACGTCAATTTCGACCTATAAATCCAATCATTTAAATGTTTTTCGGCTAACGTAAAGGCGATGATCATGTAGTATACATGTAATACTACCAATTATCAACCATTAAGTGGCTCAAACAACAAATGAAGATGCAAGATTTGAGCCTCAAAAACAATATGTCAGAGTTTACCGGGTTTTACGGGTAACCCGTAAAACCCAGCAGATTCGTGGTACTACTTTGAAGCTCAATTTTTAACGTGTAGGTTCGTCACGTTTTTTTATGTTGTTTAATGGTTCACAATTATGTAGTCCGTATGTCATAGAACATTCACCAAAGCAACACATCGCTTTTAACAACAATCAATCACACGATATGCCTCGGCCAAACCCTCGTCGAAGAGGGTTGTTCATCCGTATTTTGGTTTTTCCGTAAATGGTTAAATGGTTAAGTGAAGCTGCTTTGACCACTTGCTACATTCTATTTGATTGATTATTTATATGATAAAAGACATATAGATTCAAGACCATATAACAAAGTATAAACCGATTACAACAACAAAATCAAAACTAAATAAACACAGATGAGATCTAGAAGCTTAGAAAAATGTTCACGACGTCGATTTTAGAATTTCGGGTTACCTAGAATTTTTACGTCATCGTCAACGCTTGGCCAATGGGTTTGACCATTAATAACTTGAAATCCGGACATCCAATAGCTACGATTCCACTTGTAGATCAAAGTAAGCATGATAGACTACACATTCAAAGCTTAAAACAACAAAAAGCAAAAGCAGTAAAGATCTGGAGCCACTGACATATGGTTGTCAGATAACTTTTAGGCTCAAGAACAGTTTTTTGAAAAACTTCAATTTTTACCAACTTTGATGCTATGGATCTATGATAGATCATCATAGATCATCTAAAAACATCTTATAACACTTATATAAACACAAAAACACAATTTTTACCGTAGCATACAAGATCAAAGGTAGGGTTTAGGTTTATACCTCTTCTTATCCAATCCTTGATCTATACTCTCCAATTTGATTTTGGTGTTTTAAGGACTGATATTGTGATTGATCTAACTTAGATTTTCGGAGGTTTTTTTGTGAGAAGGAGTTGGTAGGAGCTTGGAGAGAAATTAAACAAAATGGGTACACTTTCTCTCTCTAATTCTTTTATATAACCTAGATACATTGTATACAAGCATGCTAGGTGTCAATTGGATTGGATTTGTTGAGATTTGGAGTCACAAAGTCAAGAGAGTTGGTCAACCACTAAAGGTCTTAACAAATTTTACAAGTTACCTTAAAAAAATCCATAAAGGGTATTTTTGTCATTTGTAAATTAATTTTAATGGCATACTTGTTCAATATTCAAACCCTTATGGGTTTAAGGTTTGGGTTGGGTTTAGGTTAACCTTTTAGGTTTAAATCCTTTAGGTTTGCAATTTAATTTCCAAATTTTCTAATTTTGTTTTCAAAATAGAAAATTAATATTCCAAAATTATAATTAGGATTCAATAATTATATTAATATTTTCTAATCATAAAATTCAATCTTGCTAATTAGGATTAATATTCCTAATTAAAATTGCCTAATTTAGAAATTAGGGTCAAAATGGTCATTAAGGTTTATAACCCACGAATTAGGGTTTTAATTAAAAAAATAAATTTTCTAAATTACAATTAGGGTTTGTAAAATAGAAATTAAGATAACTAAAATATAATTAGGGTTTTCTAATCATATTTAAGTTTAATACACATATTAGGTTTCCCAATTAGGATTAGGGTTTCCTAATTAGGGTTTAGGATTCCCGAATTTAAAATTAGGATCTCCCGGCATACGATTAGGGTTTCTAACGGTACGTTAGGGTTTCTAATCCTAAGATTAGGGTTTTTAATCTCTTATTAGGGTTTATTAATTTTAATCCTTATCCGATCAATCATTGATCAAAATTCTAAATAATACAAACGCGTACTCATTAATATAATTATTTTAATTATATTTTCTATCGAATCCCTATCCAAAAATTAGGGTTAGGGTTTCTATTCTTTATTAAGCACAACTCTACTCTAAATTTATTAGTCAATACACAAATGGACCTTCTCGGGACTCGTATCACATATACTTGTCACAAAATTGATAATTAATATTAATATTAATAAAAAAAAATTATTCGTAAAATTTTGATTATTCGAAATCTCGGGTTATCACATTCACCCCTCCTTAAAAGGATTCCGTACTCAGAATCACCGCTTTCTTATTCTCTATAATCTTTTAAAGTTGTATCGTCAATTCCTTTTTATCAACACAATATTAAATTGTGTCTCAAATTCTAACCTGTGACTTGAATCTATACAAGAAAACAAATCACAACAATATCTAACTCAGATTACTCTCGCAGAATTTAATTTCTAACCGAACTCGTTACATATCAGCTTCTTCATGGGCAAATTTGATTTGATTTGAAACTATCATGCTAAAAGTGAATGTTGTTGGTCTTCTTCGGTCATGCAGGTGTCCTCGAATCGCCAAGGTTCCGCTATGGGTCCCTTGTTGGCACTTCTCTCTCTATATTTCTTTTGGACAATTTCGGACCGATGATGATCTACGATCCACACGCAAAACAACCTTGTGTCTTCTTTGGAATGGGACACCGAGGTGACATGTGTCCCTCTTGACCACAGCTTGTAATGAGACTCCTTTGTTCTTCAAACAAACTCCTTGATGATGCTTCCAAAGAACTACGCACGCATGCGCGCCTTTCTTCCTAATCTCTCTTTGGATTATTTCAATTAATATCACCATCCCTCTTATGTTTATTAAGATTACTACCTCCACTACCACCTATCATAATATTTCCTTCAGCCTCCTTTCTTTGTTCTTGACTATTCTTCAATACAACTTCAATTTCTCCTTCAACGATAATGGCTTTTTCTAATAACGTTGAAAATGAACTAATTTGCAGCACATTCAACTTCTCGAGTACCAACGATTTCAATCCGTTCCTAAAACATCGTGCTTTAAGCTCCTCAGTGTCCACTCGATGTGGAGCAAATTTTGCTAACTCGTTGAACTTGACAAAATATTCTATCACCGTCATATCTTCCTGCTTCAGATTCACAAATTGTTCTTCCATATTTCTCTTTAGACTTCCCTTCCTTGGCGGCATTATCTGATAAAAATCTTACATTAATTCTCCTTCTTTACACAGATTCTTATTAATAACACAATAAAAAAAATTCTCATATAATCGCATATTTATTCAAATAGCACACAATACATTTAGTACTTAACACATAGCACTATCCCTTTTTAAATAATATCAGGATTAACAACACAACTTTAAACAAAAGTTGTAATTCTCCAACTTTATACAAAAAGTTTTAACTCTCCATCCACAAATAACTATTCCCAGTTCATTAAACTTACCACACCTAGGGGTTCAGGAACTTGCCACAATTATATGAGTGTATGAACTTATCCTAGTTGACTTTTCAAGCGTCCATTCACGAGGGGTTCAAAACATTTCATATAATTATGAGTCATGAACTTACCATAAGTATGAGTTTTAAGAACTCAAAATTAATCTTAATCTTATATTCATATAAAATAAAGATTTCATTCATATAAACATATATTTATACATATGTTCACATCATTTTAATATTACAATACGTTAATATCATACACTCTATCAAAAGATACTATCGCTTAACTTAAGCTATCTACCGTCCACTCCCCTTCACCATCTTTTCTTCTTTGGGACACTTGTTTTCGACTTTAAAGACAATATAGGTTCACACAGATATATCTTAATATATACCTGCTCGCTAAAATTGCTATCTACCAAATCCACTCACTTCATGTCTTTCTTCTTATGGGACACTTGTTGCATTCGCTTAGGACAATATAGGAAATATGTCCTTCTCCAAGCACACGTTCTTCCACATCATGCATTCTCCCACGTGAGTCTCTCCACGATTGCTGCAGACTTGCTTCTTTTTTGGGTTTGAATTTTTAGAGTTGTCGCTGTCGTTGTCCCTCTTTCTCTTATTCTTTCACTTCTTACTGCTTGATTGTTCCTTCAGACGATACACCACCTTCATCTTCATCCTTCCACTGCGCCTTCTTCTCGCTCGCTCCGCTCTTCTTGGTCATTTCGTAACGCTCGCTCCGTCTTCCATAACTCCTCCAAGAGAAACACTTTACTCTCGGAGTTCTTGGACTTCGCAGATTCTTGATCTTGTTCTCCAACTTTAGTCTTATTCTCTTTCTCCACCTTAGCTTCTTTGGACTCGCCTCCTCATCACCACTCTCGATACATCTCGGGATAATCGTCATGATCGCTCCCCAGATTAACCATAGGTTTATCTTTTTCCCACCTCTTCAAACGATTCGCCATACTGGCACCTCGGCCATCGGCATCTGGTGCAACAATACCGCTAGCATCTCCGCACTCATTTCATCTTCTCCAGACATCCTACAATCAATCTAAATGACTTGATTAATACTTTCCAAAGATGAACTTCTCACACTATGTGTCCACATATCTCACTATCGATTTACTTCAAGAATCCTCACTTAGTACTCTAAATTAGTTTTCTAGATTTCGCTTATGGTTATAATCCTAGGGTTTTCCCCACTCCACTTAAGGTTTATAGCCTATACATTTCTTTTTACCACTTGTGACACCTTAGTCACTACAAACTTTGATACCAACTCGTGACACCCCCAAATCGGGTTACTCGACCCCGAGTTTGGTGTTCACGATCCACAATATAATACTAACTAATCTACCCATTCATATAGAAATAGTAATACATATCACATTAACATATGTTGTTAATACATTAGTCCTGTGTCCGCTAACCTTAACATTACAAACATACCCCTTAGATATATAAAAAAGGGTTTACAAACATAACATAATAATAAGTTTTTTATAACTACTCCAAAGATTTTGCCTTTGTTCTTCATCGCACCTTCTCGCAACTTCGTCCCTAGTGAAAAAGTTTTATTTAGCAAGGGTGAGCAACTAGTTTGCCCCGCAAGTTAAAACATATAATAAATGTATACGAATCAATAAGAACAGTACTATCTATTTTGATAGAATGAAACCAAAGTTTCGGGAACTTTGAAATAGTGAACAAATCGTTAATCAATAACAAGTCTTCTCAATTCTAGGCAACACAATAACTGATAATGAAAGAGTACAACGCTTTCAAAGTTTCTACGATATTCAATTGAATAAACAAGAATTAATTCTACACAATAACAAAGTGGAATATTTTCCAGATTTATGCTGAGTGATCTCACCAGATCTTTGAACTTATTTTCTCGGGTATCTATCAAAGATTTACTTTGATACATACGCAGGAGTATCAGATAACCATAAAGATTAAATCATACCTCTCTGCAAGTATAACAAGTGATCAACTTTATTATATTATTATATTATGCATAATACTTAATAATGCGCAAGAATGGTCGAATATACGACCTAAAATGTTCCCTTTATATAAAAGGTTGTTTCTTCTCGGTCTTTGAATCAAAATTTGATTTAACAATAAAACACAATGATTTCAATTTCTATTTACTTATCGATCTAGCGAAATAATTGGCATCGATCTATCAATAATAACAATTGAATTCTTTTCTCGAATTTATCAAGTTCTAACAAATGTTCGCTCAGCCGTAATAATTAGCTAAGACATTTCTCAACACATAATTTGACAATAAAACAAGAATTATCTCAGATCATCAATTCTATCTTCTACTGAATATGAATATCCAACAAATTTATTCTATTTAATGTATATTTTCGAATCAAGAATTCAATTTGAATTATTAAACATGCACTAATCTGTAATAATCAACAATAAATTTCGGACATGGTATAATTAGCAATAATTAACCATTATAATATTTGAATGAATATAACTCAAGGTCGAGTTAGGAAACTTGACTTCAAGCGTTGATTACATGCTACTACACAATATAATTAATCTGCATTCGTAAGACCTATAACCAATAATATGCTGGTCTCACAATTAGCACAATCATTTATAACACGTAACATCGTATTTTTATAGTCAAACTTCTCCTAGACACATTACCACATAGCCACATTAGTGTTTATAACCTATATAAACACTTAACAAGTCTAACTAGTTTCTATCCGGTTGGACTTTAGTCCATTCTCTGTTGTTACGGTCACCTTATCCGACAATTAACACATTGATTGTCAATTAAACTTGGTCTCTAAGCTTCAATATTATTTTAGATAAGTCAAATATCATTTATAATATTTTTGAAAGCTTTTAATAATTTATAAACAATTATTATAATTTATAATAATTTTTCAAACACTTAAATCATTTTTAAATGATTTAATTATCAAATAATCTTATTATCATTAATATTTAATAATATAAAAATATTAATGTTATACTTGTCAAAATTATTAAAGTTATTATTAATAACTTAAAATATTTTTAAATCATTAATATTCTACTTAAATGATTTTTTAATTAAAATCATTTTTAAATCATCACCATTAATATTTAAATATTAATGAAATTATTATCAAAATATTAAAAGTCATTAATTATAACTTAAAATATTTTTAATTCATTTTTCTCATTTTTAAATGATTTTTAAATCAATAAAATCATTTTTAATTCATTTATTTAATATAATAATTAAATAAATCTAATATCATTAATATTAATTTATTAATGAGAATTCTCCAAAAATATTGAAAATTATATTTTATAATTCAAAATATTTTCTAACACTTTATTCTTATTTAAAATGATTTTTAAATCAATAAAATCATTTTTATCTTATTTATTTAATTTAATAATTAAATAAATCTAATATCATTAATATTAAATTATTAATGAAAATTCTCCAAAAAAATATTAAAAGTCACATTTTATAACTCAAAATATTTTTAAATACTTTATTCTTATTTAAAATGATTTTTCATAATATTAAATTATTTTCTCTAATTTATTTAATACACTAATTAAATAAATTAAATACCTTTTTAATATTTAAATAATTATAAATATTAAAGAAAAATATTCTAATTGGTTAAAAAAAATTATTTTTCATAATTTAAAATAATTTTTAAAACCATTTTTAATAATTTTATAATTTATTTTCTATTTTTAATTAATTACCGAAAATTCAAAAATAAAAATTAAATAAACCGTCGCATTTATGGCCTATAGCGACAAAAGCGTCATTGTTTGTGTTCTTGAGCCTCAAGAACACGACAAACCTTCGGTTACATGGGTCCACGTTTGACCAACTTATACAATCCAATCATAAATGTTTCTGGGCTAACTTAAATTCGTGATCGTAGTAGTATACATGTAATACTACAATTATCAACCATCAATGGCTCAAACAACAACCCAAGATGCAAGATTTGAGCAGTTAAAAACAATATCGAGTTGTTCACTGGTTTTCGGGTAACCCGAAACCCAGGCATAGCTTCCATGGGTACTACTTTGAAGCTTCAATTTTTAACGTGTTTTAGTTATGTTTTATGTGATTTAATGGTTCACCATTATGTTTCAGTATGTCATAGAACATTCATAAAGCAACACATCGGTTTAACAACAACAGATCCACACGATATATGCCTCTACCAAACCACGTCAGAAGGGCGGTTCATCCCTGATTCTAGAAATTCTAGAAAGCGGTTATCAAATGGTTAAGTAGGCTACTAGTTTGACCACTTGCTACATTCTATTTGTTGATTGTTTACAGGCATCTAAAGACATATAGTCTAAGACCATATACAAAGGTATAAACCGATTACAACAACAAAATCAAAACGCATAAATACTGACAGATCCAGAAGCTTAAAAGTTTGTCGACGCCGATTTTAGAATTTCGGGTTACCTGTAGATTTCTTCGGTCAACGTCGGTCAATGGGTTTTGACCATTAATAACTCAACATTTGGACATCCAATAGCTACGATTCCAGTTGTAGATCAAAGTAAGCATGACAAACTACACACTCAAAGCTTAAAACTTGAAAAAAAAAATCATAAACAGTAAAGATCTGGAGCCACTGACATATGGTTGTCAGACAACTTTTAGGCTCAAGAACAGTTTTTTGAAAAACATCGATTTTTACCAACTTTGATGCTATGGATCTATGATAGATCATCATAGATCATCTAAAAACATCTTATAACACTTATATAAACACAAAAACACAATTTTTACCGTAGCATACAAGATCAAAGGTAGGGTTTAGGTTTATACCTCTTCTTATCCAATCCTTGGTCTATACTCTTCAATCTGATTTTGGTGTTTTAAGGACTGATATTGTTACTGATCTAACTTAGATTTTCAGAGGTTTTTGTGTGAGAGGGAGTTGGTAGGAGCTTGGAGAGAAATTAAACAAAATGGGTACACTTTCTCTCTTTAATTCTTTTATATAACATAGATACATTGTATACAAGCATGCTAGGTGTCAATTGGATCAGATTTCTTTGAGATTTGGAGTCACAAAGTCAAGAGAGTTGGTCAACCACTAAAGCTCTTAACAAATTTTACAAGTTACCTTAAAAAAAATCCATAAAGGGTACTTTTGTCATTTGTAAATTAATTTTAATGGCATACTTGTCCAATTCACAAACCCTTATGGTTTAGGGTTTAGGTTAGGGTTTAGGGTTTGAACACTTTAGGGTTTAGGGTTTAAACCCTTTAGGTTTGCAATTTAATTTCCAATATTTTTGAATTTCGATTTTCAAAATAGAAAATTAATATTCCAAAATTATAATTAGGATTCAATAATTATATTAATATTTCATAATCATAAAATTCAATCTTGCTAATTAAGATTAATATTCCTAATTAAAATTGCCTGATTTTGCAATTAGGGTCAAAATGGTCATTAGGATTTATAACCCACGAATTAGGGTTTTAATTAGAAAAATAAATTTTCTAAATTACAATTAGGGTTTGTAAAATAGAAATTAAGATAACTAAAATATAATTAGGGTTTTCTAATCATATTTAAGTTTAATACACACATTAGGTTTCCCAATTAGGATTAGGGTTTCCTAATTAGGGTTTAGGATTCCCGAATTTAAAATTAGGGTCTCCCGGCATACGATTAGGGTTTCTAACGGTACGTTAGGGTTTCTAATCCTGAGATTAGGGTTTCTAATCTCTTATTAGGGTTTATTAATTTTAAACCTTATCCGATCAATCATCGATCAAAATTTCTAAATAATATAAACACATACTCATTAATATAATTATTTTAATTATATTTTCTATCGAATCCTATCCGTAAATTAGGGTTAGGGTTTCTATTCTTTATTAAGCACAACTCTACTCTAAATTTATTAGTCAATACACAAATGGACCTTCTTTCTCGAGACTCAGTATCACGATACTTGTCACAAAATTGATAATTAATATTAATATTAATAAAAAAAAAAATTATTCAGTAAAATTTTGATTATTCAAATCTCTCAAGAGTTAATCACACGATGCGGTTTTGACCTCTTTTTCGGCTTTTTGCCTAAGTGTTGGCGAGTTTTGCAAACTTGGTGATAACTCGGTCTCCGTATATTGGAATCGATTCCCGTCAGTTCTAACGTGTGTCTATTGCCTACGCGGTGTTATATGTCTGTTTGCGTGACATTCGGACGGTCGATGCGGGTTTTGACCACTATTTCGGCTTTTTGCCTAAGTGTTGGCGAGTTTTTCAAACTGGGCGATAACTCGGTCTCCGTATATCAGAATCAATTCTCGTCAATTCTAACGCGTGTCTATTGCCTACGCGGTTCTATGTGTCTGTTTGCGTGTCATTCGGACGGCCGTTGCGGATTTTTACCTCTTTTCGGCATTTTGCCTAAGTGTTGGCGAGTTTTGCAAACTGGGCGATAACTCGGTCTCCGTATATCAGAATCGAGTTCCGTCAGTTCTAACGCGTTTCTATTGCCTACGCGGTGCTATGTGTCTGTTTGCGTGTCATTCGGACGGCCGATGCGGGCTTTGACCTCTTTTTCGGCTTTTTGCCTAAGTGTTGACGAGTTTTGCAAACTGGGCGATAACTCGGTCTCCGTATATCGGAATCAATTCCCGTTAGTTCTAACGCGTGTCTATTGCCTACGCGGTGTTATGTGTCTGTTTGCGTGTCATTCAGACGGCCGATGCGGGTTTTGACCTCTTTTTCGGCTTTTTGCCTAAGTGTTGACGAGTTTTGCAAACTGGGCGATAACTCGGTCTCCGTATATCAGAATCGAGTCTCGTCAGTTCTAACGCGTGTCTATTACTTATGTGGTGCTATGTGTCTATTTGCGTGTCATTCGGACGGCCGTTGCGGGTTTTGACCTCTTTTTTGGCTTTTTGCCTAAGTGTTGACGAGTTTTGCAAACTGGGCAATAACTCGGTCTCCGTATATCAGAATCGAGTCCCGTCAGTTCTAACGCGTGTCTATTGCCTATGCGGTGCTATGTGTCTATTTGCGTGTCATTCGGACGGCCGTTGTGGGTTTTGACCTCTTTTTCGGCTTTTTGCCTAAGTATTGGCGAGTTTTGCAAACTGGGCGATAACTCGGTCTCTGTATATCGAAATCGAGTCCCGTCAGTTCTAACACGTGTCTATTGCCTATACGGTGCTATGTGTCTGTTTGCGTGTCATTCGGACGGCCGATGCGGGATTTGACCTCTTTTTTGGCTTTTTGCCTAAGTGTTGGCGAGTTTTACAAACTGGGCGATAACTCGGTCTCCGTATATCAAAATCTAGTCCCGTCAGTTCTAACGCATGTCTATTGCCTACGCGGTGCTATGTGTCTGTTTGCGAGTCATTCAGACGATTTGTGGGTTTTGACCTCTTTTTCGGCTTTTTGCCTAAGTGTTAGCGAGTTTTGCAAACTGGGCGATAACTCGGTCTCCGTATATCGGAATCAATTCTGTCAGTTCTAATGCGTGTCTATTGCCTACGCGGTGCTATGTGTCTATTTGCGTGTCATTTGGACGGCCGATGCAAGTTTTGACCTCTTTTTCGGCTTTTTGCCTAAGTATTGGCGAGTTTTACAAACTCGGCGATAACTCGGTCTCCGTATATCAGAATCGAGTCTTGTCAGTTCTAACGAGTGTCTATTGCCTATCGCGGTGTTATGTGTCTGTTTGCGTGTCATTCAGACGGCCGATGCGGGTTTTGACCTCTTTTTCGGCTTTTTGCCTAAGTGTTGACGAGTTTTGCAAACTGGGCGATAACTCGGTCTCCGTATATCATAATCGAGTCTCGTCAGTTCTAACGCGTGTCTATTACTTATGTGGTGCTATGTGTCTGTTTGCGTGTCATTCGGACGGCCGTTGCGAGTTTTGACCTCTTTTTTGGCTTTTTGCCTAAGTGTTGACGAGTTTTGCAAACTGGGCAATAACTCGGTCTCCGTATATCGGAATCGAGTCCCGTCAGTTCTAACGCGTGTCTATTGCCTATGCGGTGCTATGTGTCTGTTTGCGTGTCATTCGGACGGCCGTTGTGGGTTTTGACCTCTTTTTGGCTTTTTGCCTAAGTATTGGCGAGTTTTGCAAACTGGGCGATAACTCGGTCTCTGTATATCGGAATCGAGTCCCGACAGTTCTAACACATGTCTATTTCCTATACGGTACTATGTGTCTGTTTGCGTGTCATTCGGATGGCTGATGCGGGATTTGACCTCTTTTTTGGCTTTTTGCCTAAGTGTTGGCGAGTTTTGCAAACTGGGCGATAACTCGGTCTCTGTATATTGGAATCGATTCCCGTCAATTCTAATGCGTGTCTATTACCTATGCGGTGCTATGTGTCTGTTTGCGTGTCATTCGGATGGCCGTTGCGGGTTTTGACCTCTTTTTTGGCTTTTTGTCTAAGTGTTGGCGAGTTTTGCAAACTGGGCGATAACTCGGTCTCCGTAAATCAGAATCGATTCCCGTCAGTTCTAACGTGTGTCTATTGCCTACGCGATGCTATGTATCTGTTTGCGTGTCATTCGGACGGCCGATGCGGGTTTCGACCTCTTTTTCGGCTTTTTACCTAAGTGTTGGCGAGTTTTACAAACTGGGCGATAACTCGGTATCTGTATATTGGAATCGATTCCCGTCAATTCTAACGCGTGTCTATTATGTATGCGGTGCTATGTGTCTATTTGCGTGTCATTCAGACGGCCGTTGCGGGTTTTGACCTCTTTTTTGGCTTTTTGTCTAAGAGTTTGCGAGTTTTGCAAATTGGGCGATAACTTTCTGGTCTCAGATATCGTCGAATCGATTCCGTCAGTTCTAACGCGTGTTCATTGCCTCACGCGGTGTCTTTATGTGTCTGCTTTGCGTGTTATTGGACGGCCGTTGCGGGTATTGACCTCTTTTTCGGCTTTTTGCCTAAGTATTGACGAGTTTTGCAAACTGGGCGATAACTCGGTCTCCGTATATCGGAATCAATTCCTGTTAGTTCTAACGCTTATCTATTGCCTACGCGGTGTTATGTGTCATTGTGTATCATTGATTCTAATGCGTATCTATTACCGTATGCTTGTTTTGACCTCTTTTTCGCGGGTTTTGACCTTTTTGCCTTGTCTAAGTGTTGGCGAGTTTTGCAAAGCTGGCGATACTTTCGGTCTCCGTATATCGAGAATCGAGTCTCGTCACATTATAACGCGCGATGTCTATAATTATGTGGTGCTATGTGGTACATTTGCGTGTCATTCGGATGACCATTTCGGTTTTGACCTCTTTTTGGCTTTTTTGCCTAAGTGTTGATGAGTTTTACAAACCTGGCAAATAACTTTCGGTCTACGTATATCGGAATCGAGTCCGCCAGTTCTAACGCGTGTTCATTGGCTATGTCTTGCGGATTGCATATGTCTGTTTGCGTGTCATTTGACTATGGTAGTTGTGAGTTTTGACCTCTTTTTGGCTTTTTGCCTAAGTATTGCGTAGTTTTGCAAACCGGCGATAACTTTCGATCTCGTAATCGTATATCGGAATCGAGTCCCGTCGGTTTTAACACGTGTTCTATTGCCTATACTGGTACTATGGCTTAATGCATTTTGCGTGTCATTCGGATTCATTTCGTCATGGGATTTGACCTCTTTTTCGGCTTTTTACCTAAGTGTTGGCGAGTTTTACAAACTGGGAGATAACTCGGTCTCCGTATATCAAAATCTAGTCACGTCAGTTCTAAAGCATGTCTATTGCCTACACGGTGCTATGTGTCTGTTTGCGAGTCATTCGGACGACCGTTGTGAGTTTTGACCTCATTTTTGGCTTTTTGCCTAAGTGTTAGCGAGTTTTGCAAACTGGGCGATAACTCGGTCTCTGTATATTGGAATCGATTCCCGTCAATTCTAATGCTTGTCTATTACCTATGCGGTGCTATGTGTCTGTTTGCGTGTCATTTAGACAGCTGTTTCGGGTTTTGACCTCTTTTTTGGCTTTTTGTCTAAGTGTTGGCGAGTTTTGCAAATTGGGCGATAACTCGGTCTCCGTATATCGTAATCAATTTCCGTCTGTTCTAACGCGTGTCTATTGCCTACCCGGTGCTATGTGTCTGTTTGCGTGTCATTCGGACAGCCGTTGCGGGTTTTGACCTATTTTTCGGCTTTTTGCCTAAGTGTTGACGAGTTTTTCAAACTGGGCGATAACTCGGTCTCTGTATATCAGAATCAATTCCCTTTAGTTCTAACGCGTGTCTATTGCCTACGCGGTGTTATGTGTTTGTTTGTGTGTCATTCAGACGGCCGATGCGGGTTTTGACCTCTTTTTTGGCTTTTTGTCTAAGTATTGGCGAGTTTTGCAAACTGGGCGATAACTCGGTCTCTGTATATCGGAATCGAGTCCCGTCAGTTCTAACACGTGTCTATTGCCTATACGGTGCTATGTGTCTGTTTGCGTGTCATTCGGACGGCCGATGCGGGATTTGACCTCTTTTTCGGCTTTTTGCCTAAGTGTTGGCGAGTTTTACAAACTGGGCGATAACTCGGTCTCCGTATATCAAAATCTAGTCACGTCAGTTCTAAAGCATGTCTATTGCCTACGCGGTGCTATGTGTCTGTTTGCGAGTCATTCGGACGACCGTTGTGGGTTTTGACCTTTTTTGGCTTTTTGTCTAAGTTTTAGCGAGTTTTGCAAATTGGGCGATAACTCGGTCTCCATATATCGAAATCAATTTCTGTCAGTTCTAACGCGTGTCTATTGCCTATGCAGTGCTATTTGTCTGTTTGCGTGTCATTCGGACGGCCGTTGTGGGTTTTGTCCTCTTTTTCGGCTTTTTGCCTAAGTATTGGCGAGTTTTGCAAACTGGGCGATAACTCGGTCTCTGTATACCGGAATCGAGTCCCGTCAATTCTAACATGTGTCTATTGCCTATACGGTACTATGTGTCTGTTTGCGTGTCATTCGGACGGCCGATGCGGGATTTGACCTCTTTTTCGGCTTTTTGCCTAAGTGTTTGCGAGTTTTGCAAACTGGGCGATAACTCGGTATCCGTATATTGGAATCGATTCCCGTCAGTTCTAACGTGTGTCTATTGCATACGCGGTGTTATGTGTCTGTTTGCGTGACATTCGGACGGCCGATGCGGGTTTTGACCTCTTTTTCGGCATTTTGCCTAAGTGTTGGCGAGTTTTACAAACTGGGCGATAACTCGGTCTCCGTATATCGGAATTGATTCCCGTCAATTCTAACGCGTGTCTATTGCCTACGCGGTGCTATGTGTCTGTTTGCGTGTCATTCGGACGGCCGTTGCGGTTTTTACCTCTTTTCGGCATTTTGCCTAAGTGTTGGCGAGTTTTGCAAACTGGGCGATAACTCGGTCTCCGTATATCGGAATCGAGTCCCGCCAGTTCTAACGCATTTCTATTGCCTACGCGGTGCTTTGTGTCTGTTTGCGTGTCATTCCGACGGCTGATGCAGGTTTTGACCTCTTTTTCGGCTTTTTGCCTAAGTGTTGACGAGTTTTGCAAACTGGGAAATAACTCGGTCTTCGTATATCGAAATCGAGTCCCGTTAGTTCTAACGCGTGTCTATTGCCTATGCGGTGCTATGTGTCTGTTTGCGTGTCATTTGGACGGCCGTTGTGGGTTTTGACCTCTTTTTCGGCTTTTTGCCTTAGTATTGGCGAGTTTTCCAAACTGGGCGATAACACGGCCTCTGTATATCGGAATCGACTCCCATCAGTTCTAACGTGTGTATATTGCTTACGCAGTGTTATGTGTCTGTTTGCATGTCATTCAGACAGCCGATGCGGGTTTTGACCTCTTTTTCGGCTTTTTGCCTAAGTGTTGACGAGTTTTGCAAACTGGGCGATAACTCGGTCTCCGTATATCAGAATCGAGTCTCGTCAGTTCTAACGCGTGACTATTGCCTACGCGGTGTTATGTGTCTGTTTCCGTGTCATTCGGGCAGCCGATGCGTGTTTTGACCTCTTTTTCGGCTTTTTGCCTAAGTGTTGACGAGTTTTGCAAACTGGATGATAACTCGGTCTCCGTATATCAGAATCGAGACTCGTCAGTTCTAACACGTGTCTATTACTTATGTGGTGCTATGTGTCTGTTTCCGTGTCATTCGGACGGCCGTTGCGGGTTTTGACCTCTTTTTTGGCATTTTGCCTAAGTGTTGACGAGTTTTGCAAACTGGGCGATAACTCGGTCTCTGTATATTGGAATCGATTCCCGTCAATTCTAACGCGTGTCTATTACCTATGCGGTGCTATATGTCTGTTTGCGTGTCATTCAGACGGCCGTTGCGGGTTTTGACCTCTTTTTTGGCTTTTTGTCTAAGTGTTGGCGAGTTTTGCAAACTGGGCAATAACTCGGTCTCCGTATATCGTAATCAATTTCTGTCAGTTCTAACGCGTGTCTATTGCCTACGCGGTGCTATGTGTCTGTTTGCGTGTCATTCGGACGACCGTTGCGGGTTTTGACCTCTTTTTCGGCTTTTTGCCTAAGTGTTGACGAGTTTTGCAAACTGGGCGATAACTCGGTCTCCGTATATCAGAATTGAGTCTCGTCAGTTCTAACGTGTGTCTATTACATATGTGGTGCTATGTGTCTGTTTGCGTGTCATTCGGACGGCCGTTGCGGGTTTTTACCTCTTTTCGGCATTTTGCCTAAGTGTTGGCGAGTTTTGCAAACTGGGCGATAACTCGGTCTCCGTATATCGGAATCGAGTCCCACCAGTTCTAACGCATTTCTATTGCCTACGCGTTGCTTTGTGTCTGTTTGCGTGTCATTCGGACGGCCGATGCAGGTTTTGACCTCTTTTTCGGCTTTTTGTCTAAGTGTTGGCGAGTTTTGCAAACTAGGCGATAACTCGGTCTCTGTATATTGGAATCAATTTTCATCAATTCTAATGCGTGTCTATTGCCTATACAGTGCTATGTGTCTGTTTGCGTGTCATTCGGACGGCCGATGCGGGTTTCGACCTCTTTTTCGGCTTTTTGCCTAAGTGTTGGCGAGTTTTGCAAACTGGGCGATAACTCGGTCTCTATATATTGGAATCGATTCCCGTCAATTCTAACGCGTGTCTATTACCTATGCGGTGCTATATATATGCATTTCGTGTCATTGGGCGGTAGTTCTGGGTTTTGACCTCTTTTTTGGCTTTTTGTCTAAGTGTTGGCGAGTTTTGCAAAGTGGGCGATAACACGGTCTCCGTATATCGTAATCGATTTCCGTCAGTTCTAACGCGTGTCTATTGCCTACGCGGTGCTATGTGTCTGTTTGCGTGTCATTCGGACCGCCGTTGCGGGTTTTGACCTCTTTTTCGGCTTTTTGCCTAAGTGTTGACGAGTTTTGGAAACTGGGCGATAACTCGGTCTCTGTATATCGAGAATCAATTCCCGTTAGTTCTAACGTGTGTCATTGTTTCTGCGAGGCTATGTATACATTTGCGTGTCATTCAGACGGCCGATGCGGGATTTGACCTCTTTTTTGGCTTTTTGCCTAAGTGTTGGCGAGTTTTACAAACTGGGCGATAACTCGGTCTCCGTATATCGAAATCTAGTCCCGTCAGTTCTAACGCATGTCTATTGCCTACGCGGTGCTATGTGTCTGTTTGCGAGTCATTCGGACGACCGTTGTGGGTTTTGACCTCTTTTTCGGCTTTTTGCCTAAGTGTTAGCGAGTTTTGCAAACTGGGCGATAACTCGGTCTCCGTATATCGGAATCAATTTCTGTCAGTTCTAACGCGTGTCTATTACTATTCATGAGTTACTATTCACTAGTATTATTCATGAAGCGTGAAGATGTTTTTTGTGGAATTTCTATCTTTTGGTGTCGGAGTTACTATTCACGATATCTGACTATTCACCTAAAAAATGAAATTTCTTCTTTTTGTCAAAATATCTATTCTCGGATACTAGCTTTGATTGTATCCATGTTTTGATCATTCTTGAATTTTACACCACTATGATTATTTTTGAGGTATTTTTTGAACATGGATAAAACAAAAGTACGAATCCTTAATCCTTAATCCTTGTCATTTTGTTTCTTTGGATTCGTTTCTTTAAAAATATTTTCATCATCCTCGATCTTAAATGATGATATTCTTGAATATCTTTGGCACTGTAGTGTAAAGATGAATGATTTGAAGAATATCTTTGGTAGTAGTGCAAAGATGAACATGTGTTTAGATGAACATGATTAATCGATGAATATCTTTGGCTCAGTAGTGCAAAGATGAATATTTGATTCAGATGTATATTGATTGATGTTACAGGATAAAAGATAGCGATGAACTTTTAAATTCATACATAGAAGATAGTAGTTTGCATTTCTACTTAACTCTTCTAATGAATTATTATTTCCATTGCGAATATTGATTTAAAATTTGTTGTCTATTGTATTCTTTAGATTTTCCTGTTGAAGACTAACGGTAATTTGTTGTATATTATCTTAGTCATAATATTCTTTTTATCGGGCTAGTTGAGCTCACCCTTTTCCTTGTTGTTCCATTTTTCTTCTCGTGGAGGCGAGAATGTAATGCAGTACTAAGTCGGGTATGGAATGAAGGTTTAGAGAGAGTTGTTTAGTAGTCCTCACCATTTTTGTAAAATAATGTATCAATAAATGTGATGAGGATTTATCGAGTATAGATATTGTCTAGAAGATAATATTTGTATTCAAACTCACTTTTTCTTGTTGTAATAATAAAGTTGTAGTTGTTTACGTACCATGTATTGACAACTCGAGAATGGGTGATGTATACCTATTTGGGGGGCGCCACGGTTGGTATCGAGCTTAGGGATATGATCTCTGGCGGAGATCGGGGGAATAGAACTAGGGGGAGAGGCGAGTAAATCCTTCGCTAGTGTGTCCTACCTAAGCTTATTTTTTAGTTGGTCAAGATATAAGGATATTATGTGATATATTGATTTCCTTAATTAACCCTTGTTTTATGGCGGTGATTTGAGAATGTCGATCGAGAATATTAACAATGGAAATGAGACCGTGGAGACGCCTCAGTACTCACCAACGAGGAGAACGTGCAACAGTCGGGCAATGTTCCTCCTGTGAACAACACAATTTGAAAGCGGATGATGAACGAGGGATGTTTAGAAGCTTTTTGCGATTCATGCAAAATCGAGACGAGGAGACTCGTGTTCAAAATCTGGAGGAAATGATAGAAATTCACGGGTTGTCACAACCCAAGCGATTCAAAGAGTTGGGACCACTGAATTTAAGGGAAAGCGAGATCCGATCATAGGCGGAAACATGGGTCAAACAAATTACCAAGATATTCGATGTCTTGGGATGCACGAGGAGAACAGAAGGTTCCATTCGCCACCTTTATGTTCCGTGGCGAAGCGAGACACTCGGTGGGAGTCGTGAAGCGTACCCATCCACCTTTTCAAAGATGTCTTTGGGAAACGTTTGAAACTATTTAATGACAAATACTTTCACGAAAGTGTTCGGCTATATGAAGGAAGTGGAGTTCATCGATTAGAGCAAAACAACATGATTGTCTCAAGACGAGGCAAAATTTGCGAGTTATCCGTGTTTGCACCTCATTTGGTGGAGAATGAGGAACGTATGACACGGATGTTTCTTAGAGGTTTGAACCTAAGCATACGTCCAAGATCTCATTTCTCATAAACTTTCTCTCTATTCAGATGTTGTAAATGAGGCTCAATTATTAGAGCGAGATAACAAGTACGGTCAACCGAGGGACCACAACCGAGGATCGCACCGTAGATAGTAGTCAGCGAGAATAATGATAACCGGCGGAGAAAGAAGCAGACGGACAAAAATGGTAACCACTCTGGTGGTAATCATGGCCATGAAAATAGAAGAAGCGAGTCGGAGGAGATTTTAAAAGAGGAGATTTAACAATGACCATGTGAAGACGACAGGTCTTGAAAGAATCGGTTCTAAGGAGGAGAACGACCACCGGTCATATCTTGCTATAAATGCGGGAAAGAGGGACATATCGGTCAAACCGCCCACAACAGATTCAAGGTATGCTATAATTGTGGAAAGGAAGGACATATCGCTCGAGATTATACGAGTAGCGAAACCTAGTTCAATGGGGGACGGTGACTCAAAAGACCTGTCCCCGAAAAAGTCAAAGTCAACGATTAGGGAAGAAGCGTTTGTCAGGATTGGTCATAATGCGAGGAACCCAAACGAGGTGATCACGGTAAGCTATTTATAAATTCTTGTGAAGTTTATACCTTACTTGATACCGGCATACCCATTCATTTATCTCTCCTGCATGTGCTCAACGCTTAAACTTGACTCAGGAGAAATTAGACTTTGACCTATCTGTGGAAACTCCGTTAGGAGAAACTTTCATCACATCCAATTGTTTATAAATCTTGTTTGATTCAAGTTGGCACCATTACCTTACTGTTGACCTTATCTCTTTAAAGATACTTGCTTTTGATGTGATTTTAGGGATTGATTGGTTAACTACTCATCATGCCAAAATTGATTGTTTTCGTAAGGTTGTTAGTTTTCATATTCCTAACCAACCCGTTGTATTTAATTCAAGCAACTAAACCATTAAAATCAATCATCGTCATATCTAATCATAAAGCTATTCGCTTATTGAAAAAACGGATGTCAAGCTTTCTTAGCCCATGTTATGCATTTGAATAAAGACACGCCAAATTTGAATAATATTCTCTGTTGTTATTGACTTTCTGGACGATTTCAAGAACTTCACGGTCTACCCCGTAACGTGAAGTTGAATTCTTTATTGATCTTGAACCCGGTACAAAGCCCATTTCTAAAACCCCATATCGAATGGCTCCTATTGAACTTCAGGAGTTAAAGGTCCAACTCTGAGGAATTGTTGGACATCGGTTTCATCTGGCCCTAGTACATCTCCTTGGGGTGCTCCTGTTTTTATTTGTAAAGAAGAAAGACGGGAGTATGCGATTTTGTATTGACTATCGGAATTGAACCATGTCACCATCAAGAATAGGTATCCTCTACCTCATATTGATGACTTGTTTGACCGATTGCAGGGGCACAATTCTTTTCAAAAATCGATCTTCGCTTCCGGATATCATCGGTCAAGATTAGAAGCGAGGATATTCCAAAGACCGCCTTTAGAACTCGAGTATGGGCATTATGAATTCTTAGTCATGTCTTTCGGATTGACTAATGCTCCTGCGGGCTTTCATGGATATGATGAACCGAGTATTCAAGGAATATTTGGATCAGTTCGTTGTTGTCTTTTTTCATGACATCCTTATATATTCCAAAAGTCGTGAAGATCATGAGCACCATTTGAAGTTGGTACTCCAAAGGCTTCGTGAAAACAAACTATATGCCAAATTGAAGAAATACGAAGTTCGGCTTGAGGAAGTAGCATTCCTTGGGCACGTGGTGTGTCGAAACATGGAGTATCTGTTGATCCGCCAAGATTGAAGCAATACAAAGTTGAGAGCAACAAAGTCGGTGGATCAAGTACGTAGCTTTTTGGGCTTAATGGTTATTATCGGAGATTCGTGGAAGGGTTTTCTCGAATCGCTACTCCATTAACTCAAGCTAACTCGGAAGGATACAAAATTCGCTTTGGAGCGAAGAATGCGAGAAGAGTTTCCAAGAGCTTAAGAGGAGACTTATTTCTAAGACTGTTTCTAACAATACCATCCGGGTTCGGATGGATTTGTTATCTACAAACGATGCTTCAGGCAAAGGGTTAGGATGTGTTCTCATGCAACGTGGGAAAGTCATAGCCTATGCCTCGCGACAACTTAAAGAGTATGAGATGAATTATCCTACTCATGATCTAGAGTTGGCATCAGTCGTTTTCGCGCTAAAGATATGGAGGCACTATCTATATGGGGAGAAAGTGGAGATATATTCAGACCATAAAAGCCTTAAATATTTCTTCACTCAAAAGAACTCAACATTGCGGCAGCCGACGTTGGCTCGAGCTATTGAAAGACTACGACCACACTATTCAATACCATCCCGAAAAGCGACGTGGTAGCCGACGCGTTGAGTAGAAGATCATATGCGAGAACGAAAGCGATGATGTCAAGTATACGATAGAGCCAACTTTATTAGAAAAGTTAAGGTTGCTTTCAAGCCACCGGCCGAGTCGATGCGTATGAAGAAGAAAGTACAAGAAGGAGCTATTCTAAGCTTAGAATTGATGAAGAAGGAATACTTGAGTCCACTCTAGAACTTTGTGTTCCTAACGACTCGATTTGAAGTACAAGATTACGCCGGAGGCACACAATACACCATTTGCAATCCATCCTCGAAGTACTAAAATGTATCGTGATCTTGACATACATTTTGGTGGAACAATATGAAGAGAGATTGCAAAGTTTATCTCAATGTGTTTAACTTGTCAACGTAAAAGGAGCATCCGGTACCTAAGGGTCCGTTGCAACCACTTGAGATTCGAAATGGAAGTGGGAACACATTACCATGGATTTCAAGCATTGGTCTTCCTACGGTTTCTCGAAGGCATCAATGCTATTTGGGTTATTGTTGATAGATTAACCAAGTCCGCTTTCATTTCTTGCCGACACGGAGACTTATTCACTTGAACGCCTTGCTAGTATGTACGTGAATGAGATTGTGAGGTTGCATGGTATGCCCGTATCCATAGTTTCGGATCGTGACCCAAGATTCACTTCAAGATTTTGGGTTAGCTTGCAAAAAGCTATGGGCACGGATTTACGATCTGGTTCGCATACCATCCTCAAAGCGGACGGACAATCGAAAGGACTATTCAAACTCTTGAAGATTTATTAAGACTCTATGTCCTAGACTTCAAGGGTAGTTGGGATAAGTATTTACCATTGGTGGAATTCTCCTACAACAACAGTTATCAGGCAAGTATAGGTGTAGCTCCATTTGAAGCATTATATGGACGAAAGTGTCGCGCTCTCAAAGATGTTGGGACGAGGTGGGTGAAGCAACTTTGTTGGGACCCGAGTTGGTACGTATGACTACGGAAAAGATCCAAATGATTCGACAACGATACAAACAGCACAAGATCGATAAAAGAGTTATGCGGATCTTCATCGAAAGGACGTAGAATTTAGTGTAGGGATCATGTATTATTGCGAGTTGCTCCATGGAAGGGAGTTACAAGATTTGGGAAGAGAGGAAAGCTCAATCCACGCATTTATTGGTCCATTTCAAATTCTCGACCGAGTAGGAAATGTAGCCTATAGACTCACGTTACCTCCAAGTATGTCTCGTGTTCATAATGTGTTTCACATATCCGCATTTAAATATGTGAAAGACCCAACCACGTTATAGAATTAGAACGGATTTAAATAGCCAAGACTTAACGTATTATGAGGAGGTACTGCCAAGATCTTGGATAGAAGGAAGGAGCATGTCCTACGCCAAGAAAGGTCATACCACAAGTTAAAGTTTTGTGGAGGAATCATGCTTATAGAGGAAATGACACGGGAATGGAAACGAAAATGAAAGCGAGGTATCCTCACCTTTTCAAAACACACCAGTACGTGACGTCAATTTCGAGGACGAAATTTCATAAGGAGGGAGGTTGTAAGACCCCAACTTATTATTAATGAAATTTAATTTTCTCTATTTATTATTTTGAAATAGTAAGGGTTGATGTGATTAATGTGGATAGTTAGGGGTAAAATACGCAAATACTTCAAAATAAGCAAGTGGTTATAAAATATTCATTGTTGTTTGGGAATATTCGTTTGGTCGTGGAATATTCAGATCGTTTGGGAATATTCGTATTTGACTGACAATGAAACCGTGTGTGGGCCCCATAACTGAAAGCGATTGGATGAAGAAAACGACAAATATAAGTGGTTTAAAAATAACTTGGCAGTAGTTGTTATCAAGTATAATCTGTTAAAATACCCGTGGTTAAAACACAAGAAGCATTACCAGTATTGCACCAATTGTTGATTCTTACGTAAGAAGGCACTACTCAATAATGGTTACGAATTATCGCTCAAAGATTTTATCGAGTTAATAATTCATCCGCGTTGATATTTTATATTCTTTGTTGTTTCAATAATTGTCATTACACGGTATTTTTCATTATCGGAGCAATAATTCATATTATCCTCGAATAATATTATTAGATAACATTATTGGCAATGTCTAGAAAGTTCGCTCAAGGAGAGGTTTGGTCACCTAATTGCGCGCCAAGAAGAAGAAAATTTTATTGGAAAGCCCTCTTTCCCGAACCGCACGGTTGTCAATATTGTGATTCTCGTAATATTATTTGTGAATAATTAATTATTGATTCATATGATGAGGAAAATATTGATTTTATGTGGATATAGATGGAGAAAAATTTTAATGTGACAATTGTTGAAAATTGAAATTTTATCTTTTCTCGATAAAATAATTCTTTTAAATATATTATTATATTTTAATAATATAATAATGGTGATATTTTTACAACGAATGTGGGATATATGAGTATACGAGGAGGAAGAGTATTTTTGTTGCAATAAATGTTTAAAACATGTTAAACATGTCAGTGGACCCCATTTATTGACTTAAATTTGATTATAGCTTGTAAAATCCCCCGTTTGTGGATTTCAGTCAATTTTTGTTTGGAATTTGGAAAAACTTTCTTCTGCAAAGTTGTAGATAATTGAATTTCCTATAAAAACTCGCGAGATTCGAATTTTCTGATAGAAGGGCTATTTAGTATGAATTATTGAAGTTCCAAAGCTCCGAAATAATTGATTTTTGGAAGTTTAAAATATTTTAAATAATAAAAAACGTTTTTTGTTTGTTTTGTGGGCTACAACATGTGCATAATGAGCTGAGATCAGATCTAGGAAGGTGGGCGTAGAAATCTTAATATATATATTAATATTATATTAAATTTTCTGCTTTGGTGTTCTAAGCATTTTCCTATAAATAGGGTGCTTAGGTTAGAATTGAAAATCACACCGTAAACTCAAGTTTTTCTCTCTATATTATCGAAGTGTATTCTTGTGAGTATTTTGAGTATACTTTGAGTATTGTTAGATTCGGTGCAAGTTCCTTCAAAGACTATACCCATTAGATTCCAAATTAGAAGTACTAATCTTTTCGAGGTAAGGGATGTTATTTTCTTCTCAAATGATATTATTTCTTCAATATCATTATGTCAAATATTGGTTGGAACTTTTTATCAAATTTGGAAATTTTTCATGTCGGGGTTACTATTCACGAAAGTTACTATTCATGAGTTACTATTCACGAGTTACTATTCACGAAAGTACTATTCATGAAGCGTGAAGATGTTTTTTTGTGGAATTTCTATCTTTTGGTGTCTGAGTTACTATTCACGTGTATACAAGACTATTCAATTTAAAAATGAAATTTCTTCTTTTTGTCCAAAATATCTATTCGGATACTAGCTTTGATTGTATCCATGTTTTGATCATTCTTGAATTTTACACCACTATGATTATTTTTTGAGGTATTTTTTGAACATGGATAAAACAAAGTACTAATCCTTAATCCTTAATCCTTGTCATTTTGTTTCATCGATTCGCTTTTTTAAAAATATTTTCATCATCCTCGTCTTAAATGATGATATTATGAATATCTTTGGCATGTAGTGCAAAGATGAATGATTTCTCAAGAATATCTTCGTCAGAGTGCAAAGATGAACACGTGTTTAGATGAACACGATTAATCGATGAATATCTTTGCCCAGAGTGCAAAGATGAATATTTGATTCAGATGTATATTGATTGATGTTACAGGATAAAAGATAGAGCGATGAACTTTTAAATTCATACATAGAAGATAGTAGTTTGCATTCTCTACTTAACTCTTCTAATGAATTATTATTTCATTGCGAATATTGATTTAAAATTTGTTGTCTATTGTATTCTATTAGATTTTTCCTGTTGAAGACTAACGGTAATTTGTTGTATATTATCTTAGTCATAATATTCTTTACCGGGCTAGTTGAGCTCACCCTTTTCCTTTTTGTTCCATTTTTCTTCTCGGGAGGTGAGAATATAAGCAGTACTTAGCCGGGGTATGGAATGAAGGTTTTAGAAAGAATTGTTTAGTAGTCCTCACCATTTTTGTAAAATAATGTATTAATAAATGTGATGAGGATTTATTTGAGTATAGATATTGTCTAGAAGATAATATTTGTATTCAAACTCACGCATTTCTTGTTGTAATAATAAAGTTGTAGTTGTTTCTGCACTCATGTATTGATAACTCAAATGGGTGATGTATACCTATTTTGGGGGGTAAACCGGGCGATAACTCTGGCCTCTCAGATATTGGAATTCGATTCCCGTCAATTCTAACGCCAGGTTCATTACCTATGCGGTGCTATGTCTCGCTTATAAGGTCATTCTGGATTTACCGTCATGTGTTTCGACTTCTCTTTTTCGCTTTTTGCCTGTTGTCATGTAGTTTTGTAAACTGGCATGTATAACCCTGCCTCTATATATTGAATCGATTCCCGCCAATTCTAACACGGTTCATTGCCTATGCGGTGCATATGTAATCATTATGGTGTCATTCGTATTTTACCGCTGCGTGGGTTTCGACTCTTTTTCGCTTTTTGCCTAAGTTGTCAATGTAGTTTTGTAAACCGGGCGTATAACTTGGGCTCTCAGATATGTGAATCGATTCCCTCAATTCTAACGTTGAATTCTCTGTTAGGTTTGTAATATTCATAACGCAATCAAAT